>JAUTXW010004138.1:0-69824 GCA_030620095.1 Kuschelorhynchus macadamiae | reverse complement strand
ATGGGCTTTACAAAACTGCATTTTCCATATGATTTGGAAATTCTAAGCCAATAAGGGCAGTAAACAATAAAATGTTTAAAAAGATTAACAATGCCCTTACCATCATCAGCCATGTTGCCATCTAGTTTCATTATATTCGCACAGTTACATTTATATTAATTTTTTTTTGGACTGACACTACGCCTGTCGCCTTGCAGGCATAGTTTTAAAAACTAGACTTTTATTTAATAAAGACAGCCTCTATACTGCAGATACTTTATCTATGTGGCACATAAATTATAACTACTTAAACAGATAGATATAACTGAGCTGCTGTAAGTACATATTCACTAATCCTTAAAACATAATTTCATATTTTTTTCCCACTTAATTATTGATTAATCTATAGGGGGAACTAACTAAAGTCCTAATAAAAGAAAATGAATCTTACCTGGACTCTCAATTCTTGTATAATGATAAGGATTAACGCATACTTCATCCTTTTTAAGGGAGTATGCATATTCACAATGGTCAAGGGCTCTCAATTCATGATGGGACTGTAGTTCAGGCCACCTCCACAGCTTACAATATATAACATGTGGCAACCCTTTTCTCTGTTGCTGGAGATTGCCCAAATCAGCATTTGGTCTGACTCTACAAAAATTGAAACCGATTAAAAGCACCTATGATATGCAAGTATATTTTTAATAACTCAAAAATGAACAGCCCAGAGAGCAGAGCAATTTTTGAAGAGAACTAGTTTACCGAGAGTTCTTTTGAGCCGGCCAAAATAAATAAAATCATTTGTTAAAAGAAAGTTTTATTCCACAAAATGAAGTTTTACTAAATATCTAAAAAATTTATTACGCCGACATTTTGTTTTGCTATATACAGTATGTCCAAAAAGTTTTAGTATGGGCTAATATTGCTAGTAAGAGTAAAGATAACAAGATTTTTAATATGTAAGTTGGATGTGTACATCTTTTTTAGCAGTTTAACCTTTTTTCAACCTTTCTAAGGGTTCAGAAGGGGTTGAACTTTTAAATGCAACTATATATCAAATTTTATCTTATTTTGGACACCTCTAAAAGACACAATTTCTGTGCCAATTGATTTCTCTATATTGAACTTTTTTGGAATAGTAAAAGTATCGAAATAAGAATTCCAGTCTTAGAGTTAAAACTGTTTTCTTTTATGAGATGTTGAAAATGATCACCATTAACTTCTTGGAAATAGCTTATTCGGTTATTATGTCACATACACTACAGAGTTACAAATTCTGAATGGTACTTCAAATGTAAATATTTGGACAGACAATAACAAAAAAATCAAACTTAACTTAAAAACTAAAATAAAGAAAAAAATAAGTTATAGAAATACAAAAACTGAACACTTCAAATCATACACTGAACAGCTAAATATATTGAGGTGCTCAAAATTTCTATTACAAGTCTGTCAACAGTCCTAGTCCGAATTCTGTATGTTACAGCATTATCAAGTGCCTTTCAGTCCACCAAAGTGTTGATTATTATAGACAAAAAAATAAATTCTTGATCCTTCCTTCTTTGCACTAAGGTTTTCAGCAGTTCAGAACAAACTTGTCCCATAAGAAATGTCTTTATAAAGGAAATTCAAGGGAAAATGGTAGCTATAACGGAGGTATTTAGCAAATTCATTTTGTACATGCTCAGTCTTTTAATGATTCACATATAAATGGGTGACCAGATTCCTAACAGCCAGTTGAACAAAACTTTCTGCAGAGCAGATATCTAATTCATTGTGGAGCCTAGAAGAGAAATTGTAGTTTGTTTTAGGAGCAGCATACACGATAACCAGTTCTACTGTCTTGTTTTGAGCCACCAGAATATATAAAGGTGTATTTTTCTCTAAATATTTCTGGTTTTTTTTTTGAAAATCTATGTTGTTAGTTTCATTTTTCCTTAGGTTATAGTATCAATTTGTTTCATTTGATTTTCCATTTCTATTTCATACCAAGGCAGGGTATTTTTTTTAAAGATGGTGATAGAAATGACTGTATGCTTCCACCAAGTATTGGTTTTTAAAATTGGGACTAAAGGTTGATTGTTTATATTAACAATCAAATCATTCATTGACAGGTAATTGTAGAATCTCAGCATTTTATATTTATTGATGTTTAGTTCAAGTTAATTTTTGTCTCACCAAGTCACAAACCTTCAAGTCGTCGACATACAGCAAACACTGAGAAGTCTTAAAAGAATCACACACGTCATTAATAAACAGCAGAAACAGGATCGGTCCCAAATGCCCTGAGGCACTCCCGAAGTTACAGTAAAAGAGTGGGATACCAGATCACACACAGTAACCCACTAGACATGTTCGGTCAGATAGGGTGGAGTATTTCGATCAAATGGGGATAACATACACTAACAAAAACTTTCGAAAAATCCATAAAAATGACTTCCACTTGCATTCACACTCCTACAGATGTTGCTACAAAGTTCTGATATTAGGCAAGGTTGGTTGCAGTAGAGCATTCTCTAAAAAAGCAATTTTGAATTTGGAAATTATATATTCCCTTGTAAATTTAAAATATCTCATCTATTAGAATAGATTCGAAAAGCTCTGAAATAGTAGAAAACATTGAATTTTTTATTTACTTCACTTTGAACACTAATGAACATCACTGGTAGAGGCAGCCGATGCCAAATGTTAAGTCTTCTGCCAGTGACGTACTTCTCTGTTGCTTGCCTTTCCTGTAAGAGCTTTAACAATGATGCCTATGGCACCTAACCTAGTGCTAAATCAGTACCAATTTACCTCGTGTGTGCGTGCTTCTGCGGGTACCAATCTACCTATGTATGTCCATAATCAATTTGTATCAATTAATGTCTCAGCTTCGGTAAACTATGTTGACACTCTTAAATCTCATTTTTTTTTTTTTTTATTTACCGTTCTAACAGTCCAAATTGAGAAAATGTGTGGAAAACTTTCATAAACACTTAAATTTACTTTAAAATGTGATTATAATACAAATTAAAAGTAATTTTAATTTCAAACATTTTTCTGACTGCTCCTATTGTCATGCTTGTTTCTAATTAATTTGTTTTACAGCAAATCTATACTGTTAGGTGGATGTGTCCCGCTAATGTTAGGTTATCCTAGGTTCGTCGACAAAACCTTTATTAAAACTATAATAATATTACAATTCTGTTGTCCAAATAATTTTCTTCAAAAACTCTTGCACATTCCGCAATTTTTATTTTTGAAATGTAATACTACAATTGGGTTCTTTCTGAAAAAAAAAAAAATAAGCATAGTTTACCGGACCCAACGTCTCTCTTTAAGTTTTATCTCGGTGGTTTTTCACGATGTCAAGATGCCAACATGAAAGATAAGTTAAAGATACTAGTCCAAAAAATATGAGATAGGCTGTTTTTTGAGTGTTCCCCAGTTTTTTAGATTAAAAAAGGTAAGAAAAACAAAAAGAGAATTTATTTTAAATCTTCTTATATTTGTTTGAAGTAGTTTCTTACAGAATCAGCAAATTTTCAGGAAAAAGAAAAAAATGGGGTTTAGGATATGTATAAGGAGGATGAATTACTAAGAAGCAAAAATTTGACTTCCGATTCTTGATCAGGATCCCAAAATCCACCTATGTATAAAAATTCATCAGAGTCGGCGATAGTGTAAAAAAAAGTAAATAATTACTATTTTTAGTAGGTAAAATTTCAAAGTTAATAATACTTAATTAAAAAGCAAGGCAAAGTAATTTTCTCATTACAAGCAGGTATAAAATATTTTGATTATGAAACGTAAAAATAGCAGGAATATGTAGATTGCAGGTACCTACAAAGGACTGTTAGACAAGATATAACCTCAGATTTATTTATATTTGGCCACAATTTTTAAGCAAAAAAGTTTAAAGTGCTCAAAATTCAACAGTCCATAATCAAATTCTACGATAAATATTCATTTCTGTCGTGGATATTTTCCAGACCTTTAGGGTAGGTCACAAGTTCGAAGCCAGACGCAGTGCAGTGAGGGGGACATTAAAATCCATAATAATGTGACCTTAAACTTTGCATTTAGTGTTGACTGTTGAGCTTGATCTAGACAAAAGAAAACATTACCTTGGCACTGTCACGCATTTTGTGTTGTGGTTTTGAGAAGAAATGGCTCGTTCAAGTTCTTCTAAAGCACCCGACTTTTTTAATTTCTTTACTAATGATTTGACGGCCTTCTCACACCATTTGTCATCATCCGAGCCTTTTTTCCAACCGAGAAGACGCTTGACCACCGGTGGGGTGAATGACGGCAGCATTCCATTCATTGTAAATCGGTCAAAAACTCATTAGATTAAAACTGTTAATTTACAAGACAACTTTTTAAAAACTCTTGGAAATTTTTCTGTTCATTTATTATTATTTCTTTTGACGGCCATATTGCTCTTTGATTTGACAGATTTCCATAAAATTTTTGGTTCTGTTTCCCTCAAATGTAATGAATGAAGAGAGAGATATGTTGTACTTATTCATTAAACGAAGACAGATATGTGACTCGTAAATGGTTCGAGTACGTTTCTAGAGTAAAAGATTGAAGTCTTCATTAAATAGTTAAAGGTATATAGAGGCATACTGCTTTACTATTTCTCTTACATCTATAAGAGCTACATATTTCTCTCTCGCTTTACAGTGGCGGTGATAGGCTCTTAACTTAAGAGGAGGCTATTAAACCAAATCCAGTGGCTTACGATTATGAAATTATATGAGGTATTAATAAAATTATAAATTATTTTGACATTTCTAGCATTTATCTGTACTTCTATACTCTATACTAATATAATATAAAAGACTTAGTTGACTGACCCTACTCATCACGCTCCAGCTCAAACCGCTTGAGGTAAAAGGCTGAATTTTGGCATACAGGTTGATTTTAGGGTTTAGAGGTTCGATAAGAAGGAATTTTTCAAAACTCATATTCCAATAGGGTGAAACCACCCCTTAAATATTACAATATTTTTTATTTAAAAAAGGTCAGTTTTTCGGAAAAACGCTGGAACAAGTGTTTTTTAATTTATTTTTTTACATATTTTAGAATTTTTTAAAAATTCATACAGGGTGGTCAAAGGGGTGAAATAACTACTTAAATAATAAAATATTTTTTTTTAAAAAACCGGTTGGTTTTTCGAAAACATATTTTAGCATTTTTAAAAAATTCATACAATCTGTCCAAAGGGGTAAAACCATCCCTTAAATATTAAAATATATTTTATTTAAAAAACCATTAGTTATTCGGAAAATGCTTGAACATAATATGCTTTATATTTTATTTTTTTATATATTTAAAATATTTCATACAGGGTGTCCAAGAAGCTGAAACCACCCCTTTAATATTATAATTTTTATTTAAAAAACAATTAGTTATTCGGAAAAACACTTGAACACGTGCTTTTTATTTTATTTTATTAAATATTTTAAGATTTTATAAGTTCATACAGGATTTTTGAAAAAAGCGGGTTATTGATTAATTTTTATGATCTTTCTCAAACCGTTTGCCGTAGAAAGCTGAGCTTGTGCAAACAGCTTGATTGTAGAATGCACAGGTTCGTTAAGAAGGGGGATTCCTCGAAACTCAGTTTCCAAGGGGGTGAAACTACCCCTTAAATGTTGACTCGAAAGTTGTCAAAATTAAACCGCTTCTTGGTTTAAAGACCGAGCTATATTAACTCCAAAAAATAGCACAGCAGATAAAATAAATCTATCTTTACTGGAAAAAATTAGTGCTCCACAATTAACATACTACTCAATAGATGTAGTTATAGACCAAGAAAATGCGGTTAATTATCCTGTCGAGTTCCTACACTCTCTAAACCCTTCAGGAATCCCTCCTCATGAGTTAACTTTAAAGTGGGGGCACCAGTGACGCTTATTCGAAATTTAAATCCACCAAAACATTACAAATCAGTGTAATTGAGTCTAATATTATTTCTGGCCCTGATCTGGAAAAAACAGTTTTTATACCACGTATCCCTTTTATTCAGTCAGACTATCCTTTTCAGTTTAATCGTATACAGTTGCCTTTAAAGCTTTGTTTCGCCATGATTGTTTTTCCCATGGTCAACTTTATGTCGCAAGCTCTAGCGTAAATTCGCGTAGCAGCTTGGCTATTTTACAGCCAGAGAATGCAACAACAAACGTGGTTTATAAAGAGGTACTCAAATGAGGCGATTTAAGTACCTCTTTACATCTCTTTCATTATAGTCATATACCCAAACAAAGTCGCGGGTACCCGCTAGTTATTTTTATTCTACACATGGAAACCTTTGTCACACATAAACTTAATATGTCGAGAATTCTAACCAGGATGAATGTTATGCATAAGATGTCAATTAAAATAGAAACTTATAATTTCTTATGTCAAATTTTCCTTTAGCTTACATGTAAAAAAGCAAAGTTCTGTTTTGTCTAAAAATGACAGCAAATCCTTTCAAGGTTGGCAGATGTGGCGAAATTTAGCTAGCATTATTACATATTGTATCATTTATATAGTCAAAAGCAGTGTTATCGTGCGGGTCATACGATTTATCAACGTCAAACTTTTTAAGTTTGTTCAGATTTTTTTTTGCTCCGCATAAAATCCGGAAGATGAATTAGATAGACCTATGATATCTTCATATGAAAAAAGAGGATAAACATATAAATACCAGCAGTTGCAAAAATCTTTGAGCGATGTCACTTCAAAGTCAGATTGACAAGTCAATCAAAATGAGTAATAGAAAACAATTTTCGGGGTTTTTGCATTCACAAGCGAAAATAATGGTATTAAATCTAATAAAATATTACGAAAATGAAAATTCACCGGCCAATATCCAGGAGTCAGTAGCAAAAGCTCTGGGAACTGGTATAAGGACTGTGCAGATAATTGTGCATGAAAAAAAGCATAAAAACTACCTAACTAACTAACTACAAAGACAGAAGACTTAAGTAAAAATGTAAAAATGGATGTTCGTAATGCAATTTACGATTTATAAACACTAATAAACTAATATAACCCTTCAAGTTTTAAAAGAAGCTTTAAACAATCGAGGCATAATGGAAATTGGACTAAAATCGTTGTCAAAATTAATAAAAATGTTGGGTTTTCGATATAAAAAGGACTGTAATCGAAGATTTTTATGCGAGTTGCCACATATAGCAAGTCAGCGTATCAAGTTTTTAAAGAAATACACGGAAAATGTTAATTCAAAATTTAGAAAAGTGGTATTTTTAGACGAGACTTGGATATTTTCTAATGGAAGTGGTTCGAAATCTTGACAGGACGAGTCTGTAAAAAGTGTCAAGACAAAAAAGGGATGTAGGACGGGAAAACGGTTCATCATTTTGCATGCAGGTTCTTCAACAGGATTTCTCCCAGGTGCAAGTTTACTGTTTTCTTCAACATCCAAAAGTATTGACTACCATGGTAATATGAACTGTGAACTGTTTGAAAAGTGGTTAAAAGAACAACTGATTCCAACTTTAGATGCTCCATCTTTAATCATTCTGGACAATGCATCTTATCATTCAAGAATCTTAAATAAACAACCTACTTCATCCTGGAGGAAAAGTGATATTTATGACCGGCTAATAAAACAAAAACAAAATCCTTTACCCAATATGATGAAACTAGAACTTCTTTTTATGGCAAAATCTATTAAAAAACCAATAATATATGCCGTAGATGAAATATTACGGGAAAATGGACATGAGGTTTTACGACTGCCGCCATACCATTCCCAGTTTAACGCAATAGAATTAATATGGGCGAAGGCAAAATCATATTACGAAAAACACGTAAACGATGGTCTAACATCAGATGAAGTTCAAATTGTTTGGCAAGATTCATTAAATTATATTACGCCGGAGTACTGGAAAAAATCTGTGGAACATACGGAGGAATTAATATGGGATTGCTGGAATCGAGAACGAGTTCTAGATGTCGAAATAGCACCAATGATCATTGCGCCATTTGAGGACGACTCAGATGAGGACTTTTTAAGTGATGATGATATTTTTTAGTCTATAATATTAAAAAGTTTCAGAAGGATTATATTAGTCTTTGACCTGTATAAATCATAAATTGCATTATGAATATCCATTTTTGCATTGTAACTTAAGTCTTTTGCCTTTGGATTTTTTCGTGTAAATTTCTTAATCTTCTTCGGAAGTAAATTATGTTTTTTTTTCATGCACTGCTCCTGTATATTAGCCAGTGAATTTTAATTTAAAATTTTTTTTTATTAGATTTGACACCATTTTTTTGCTAATTTTTTTAGTACATTTGTAATTTTGTAGGCAGTAAATAAATAATTATAGAATACTTGTTCCAATTTTAAAACGTGTTTAAAATAAGTAAATTTTTTTATTAATTATAAGACAAAATTTGATATATAACAATCGGTAATATATATATATACATATATATATATATATATATATATATATATATATATATATATATATATATATATATATACACTGCGCAAAACAATTAACGCAACGCCTAAAATTTCGTCTAACTTTGAATGGAAATTTCTCGTGAACGGTTGATCCGATTTTGATGAAATTTTTATCGAAATTTAGGTTAATTCCTCGTGAATATTCTTTTGATATTAAAATTTAATGTTACTTAGTTCTAGGCAATAATACAGGGTGAAAAAGAAAGACATGCTTTATTTACCAAAGTTTAAAACACCCTGTAGAATAAATCAGATGAATTCAAGAGATCTAACCAAAAGAATGTTGTAGCCCAGTATGTTTCCAACAAATCGTTTTTTTATTCGCTTCAATAGCACAATTTTTGCCTGAGTTACAGGACTTATTGAAAAGTACTGCATTTACTGTGTTTTAAATGAATTTACCAGTTCATGTTTGAATTGATTCTGTTGAAGACGTTTGTAATTTGCAGCTCACTCAATTTGCAATCACTAAAATTCAATATTAGTTTCGTTGAGTCAATAATACAGGGTGCAACGAAAAATAAATTATACTGTTTTTTAAATTACGAACGCATCGGTTACCGGATATTTGAACATGGCGCTATTCTACATTTTAGTTCAGTTATACGAAAATTTCTTCGTGATATCAAGGGCCAGGATCGGTTTAGTTTTGTCAATAATATAGGGAGTTAGAAAAACATGTTTTAATAGGTAAGATTAAGATATGAACACGACAGTCAAAAAAACAAAACACTAAGAACTAAAACGAACAAAAATAAACTTTATAACTATTGAACTAATATTTCGTATTTCCGTATGTATGTTATGACTGCTTCGCACCTTCTATTCATGCTTAATATCAAATTTCGTATGAGTACCTCATCCAGCCCATTCCAAGTATCGATGAGTAGCTGACCCAGCTCTTCCACGTTATTTGGCTGTCTTTCATTAGCCCTTAATCTCCTGCCCAATAAGTCCCAAACATGTTCGATTGGGTTCAGGTCCGGACGACGTGCAGGCCATTGCATGACATCGATCCCAACATTATTAACGTAATTTTGCACTACACGTGCTGTATGGGGACGAGCGTTGTCATGCATTAATAAAAACTCCGCTCCAACATTATGTGCAAATGGCCTCACGTGATTGTCCAGTATTTCGTTGATATATCGATCCGCATTCAAATTCCCATCCACAATAACTAACTCCGTACGACCAGGACCCCTCAAAGATACCCCTCCCGAAACCATTACTGATCCCCCACCAAACATTACGGTATTAACAAAATTCCCCTGTACATAGCGTTCATTTGGTCTACGATACACACGGACTTGTCTATCGCAATTAAAAAGACAGAATCCCGATTCATCTGTCCACAGCACTCTCGACCAATCAGCTTCCGCCCAGTTCATACGTTCGTTAGCCCATTCTAGCCTGGCTCTCCGATGTGTTGCTGTTAACACAGGACCTCGTGCAGGAACACGTGGTCTCAAATTTCCTTCCCTCAAACGATTCCGCACTGTTTGAGTGCTTACCTGAGGACCACTCGCATGTTGAATTTCCTGCCTCAGAAACCTTGCCGTCACGAAACGTTGTCGTAAAGCAGACAACCGCAGATACCGGTCTTCACGCTCACTGGTAACACGCTGTCGACCTTGTCTTGTATGACTCTATGTACAGTTGATTTATGAACATTCAATCGTTCCGCTATCCTGCTATACTTCCAGCCTTCATCTCTAAGAGTTCTTGCAATTACACACTCGTCGCCGGTCAAATTTCTAGTTTGTCTTGGCATGACTGTATACAATAAGAAGAAAAATTTAAAACCGAACTGAAACTGACGCCTAAATGTCAATCTGGTATAAGTTGTGTTCTTTTGTTACCGAGCAACGTCTTCAACAGAATCTTCAAACATGAACTGGTAAATTCATTTAAAACACAGTAAATGCAGTACTTTTCAATAAGTTCTGTAACTCAGGCAAAAATTGTGCTATTGAAGTGAATAAAAAAACGATTTGTTGGAAACATACTGGGCTACAACATTCTTTTGGTTAGATCTCTTGAATCCATCTGATTTATTCTACAGGGTGTTTTAGACTTTGGTAAATAAAAAATATCTTTCCTTTTCACCCTGTATTATTGCCTAGAACAAAGTAACATTGAATTTTAATATCAAAAGAATATTCACGAGGAATTAATCTAAATTTCGATAGAAACTTCATCAAATTCAAAGTTGGACGAAATTTTAGGCGTTGCGTTAATTGTTTTGCGCAGTGTATATATATATATATATATATATATATATATATATATATATATATATGTATAATAGCAGAAATATATAATTTCTGCAGGTGCAAAACGGCCTAAAACAAGAATTGCTTTCGATTATGTCACAGGGTACCCTCCTGCGATCATGATTTCTGGGCCTCTACCCTCATCAGGCAGGCTTGTACCCAGGGAGATCTCAAACAGTACTACAAGTGAAATGTAACATTTAGCACCACCTATCGGGGCTCCGGTGTTTTCCGGCTGCAAACCCGTAGGTAATTTAAAAAGCATGCACTAGCACCATCATCCGGAGAATAGATACTAAAAATCGACAAAAATGCGCTCTCACACATCTTTATCAAAAGTTCTTGGCCGGAAAAGATATATGTATAATAGCAGAAATATATAATTTCTGCAGGTGCAAAACGGCCTAAAACAAGAATTGCTTTCGATTATGTCACAGGGTACCCTCCTGCGATCATGATTTCTGGGCCTCTACCCTCATCAGGCAGGCTTGTACCCAGGGAGATCTGAAATAACAGATTGCTCGATATGACAAAATCGAAAACGAAACGTCTATCATACTGAAACAGTACTACAAGTGAAATGTAACATTTAGCACCACCTATCGGGGCTCCGGTGTTTTCCGGCTGCAAACCCGTAGGTAATTTAAAAAGCATGCACTAGCACCATCATGCGGAGAATAGATACTAAAAATCGACAAAAATGCGCTCTCACACATCTTTATCAAAAGTTCTTGGCCGGAAAAGATATATGTATAATAGCAGAAATATATAATTTCTGCAGGTGCAAAACGGCCTAAAACAAGAATTGCTTTCGATTATGTCACAGGGTACCCTCCTGCGATCTTGATTTCTGGGCCTCTACCCTCATCAGGCAGGCTTGTACCCAGGGAGATCTGAAATAACAGATTGCTCGATATGACAAAATCGAAAACGAAACGTCTATCATACTGAAACAGTACTACAAGTGAAATGTAACATTTAGCACCACCTATCGGGGCTCCGGTGTTTTCCAGCTGCAAACCCGTAGGTAATTTAAAAAGCATGCACTAGCACCATCATGCGGAGAATAGATACTAAAAATCGACAAAAATGCGCTCTCACACATCTTTATCAAAAGTTCTTGGCCGGAAAAGATATATAGGTATAATAGCAGAAATATATAATTTCTGCAGGTGCAAAACGGCCTAAAACAAGAATTGCTTTCGATTATGTCACAGGGTACCCTCCTGCGATCATGATTTCTGGGCCTCTACCCTCATCAGGCAGGCTTGTACCCAGGGAGATCTGAAATAACAGATTGCTCGATATGACAAAATCGAAAACGAAACGTCTATCATACTGAAACAGTACTACAAGTGAAATGTAACATTTAGCACCACCTATCGGGGCTCCGGTGTTTTCCGGCTGCAAACCCGTAGGTAATTTAAAAAGCATGCACTAGCACCATCATGCGGAGAATAGATACTAAAAATCGACAAAAATGCGCTCTCACACATCTTTATCAAAAGTTCTTGGCCGGAAAAGATATATGTATAATAGCAGAAATATATAATTTCTGCAGGTGCAAAACGGCCTAAAACAAGAATTGCTTTCGATTATGTCACAGGGTACCCTCCTGCGATCATGATTTCTGGGCCTCTACCCTCATCAGTGCATGCTTTTTAAATTACCTACGGGTTTGCAGCCGGAAAACACCGGAGCCCCGATAGGTGGTGCTAAATGTTACATTTCACTTGTAGTACTGTTTCAGTATGATAGACGTTTCGTTTTCGATTTTGTCATATCGAGCAATCTGTTATTTCAGATCTCCCTGGGTACAAGCCTGCCTGATGAGGGTAGAGGCCCAGAAATCATGATCGCAGGAGGGTACCCTGTGACATAATCGAAAGCAATTCTTGTTTTAGGCCGTTTTGCACCTGCAGAAATTATATATTTCTGCTATTATACATATATCTTTTCCGGCCAAGAACTTTTGATAAAGATGTGTGAGAGCGCATTTTTGTCGATTTTATATATATATATATATATATATATATATATATATATATATATATATGCATGGAAGAAATCGGATAAGTAGTTTTTTAGCTATGCCGCGAACAGACAGACTGACGGACAGACATTCCTACAGACAGACGGAATTGAGAAAACATGTTTTCCGGCATCTAGAGACCCTTAAACGTAAAGACCTGAAAAAATCTCACGAGGGAAGTAATAACTAATTATCTTGTGTTTTTAACAAAAGTGTAAAATATTTTTGCAAAATAAAATTTTTTTGTTATCACCATACAAAAAAAACAAATTTTCTTTGCACATGGGTGGCCCGCATTTAAATAAATGACGCTGTATAAGTGGTTAGATTTTTAGGTCAAGCGAGGCTCATAATTTTTGGTGATTGATAAAAAAATCTCACTTTCATTAAGTAGCTGTAAAAACAGCACATATCCTGATTATTCCACTGATTCGAACCGCCTTCCGACTTTATTAAGACGCTTGCCATTTTGTGTATTTTTGTTTTTGCCAACCAAACATTTTAACCAAATACATATTTAACGAATTTTCTTATTTGGTCCCTCGGCATTTAATATATAAAATAATATTAAGTGGTTATCTTAATAATATTGCCTAATATAATAAAAAAAAACTATTTTCTCTCTCGCTGTATATTTGTAAATAGCCCATCGAGAGTTAATAGCTCGATAAAAGAGTCACGCAACATTTTGGTATTCACTGTGTTTTCTGATTTGATTCATAATGTTGGTGACCTTTGGACCCGCACGATAAGACCGCATTCGACTATAGCATTATTATATATTGTGTCATGTATACCTAGGGTTCACTGAAAACATTGAAACAAATGAAAATCGGACCAGGTGTTTCTCCATAAACGGAACTCCTCTTCAACTTTAATACATTCGTGAAACACACTATACATTCTAGGTTCATTAAATATACAAATACACCAAGATTAATAAACTCTTTAAAAACAACCTTTGTTGACAAAACCCTTCTCATGAAAACAAATTTATTTTTTACTTTATTAAGACATTCTAGTAAAATATGCAATTCTATAGATATTTACTGATAGATTCGCCAAATAAGAACGATTTTAAATGCATAACATCAGTAATCTGAGTAATCTAGCTGGGTTTAAAAAATTATCCAAGAAATTAAACCAAGCAGTGACATTGAATTATCATATCTTTTTCGTGGAATGATGAGTCCACACAATTAGAATAATTTGCGGAAATATGAAAAATAACATCAGCATTTCATGATGTTTTTAATTTTGTTATAATTTATGTCATTTTCTATTATATTATTTAATAGCATTTTGAATTAAACCTGACCTTAGAAAATATATATTATGTATGACACTTAAATATCATTATGCATCTACTTAGTAATTACAACTTGCATCCGCGAGATCTTTCCATCTCTTCACTGACGAAAATTTAGACTGAAAACAAATTTCTTTAAATTCTGAAAACGTTGTTTTCAGAATTTAAAGAAAAACGGCAACTAATTGGAAAGGATACCTTACAAAAATCTGAACCATTGCTAGTAAGAAATTGGTTTAACATATTTCGAATATTATAATCACTGTTGCTCTTGTTAGGGTGTATATCTATTATTATCGCATTAAATAACCTTATTAAGGTTAAAAAATAATTTATTTATTACAAAATTGGAAGAACGCTACATTTACATACACAAGAACACTACATTTTTAAGCAGCAAACTAATTGGAAACGTATTTCTGAATCAACATTTTCTAACAACTTATAAGTTTTTGTCTCAATCGAGTACCTAGTATTTCGTTGGATATCCATTGGCTTAATTTACTTTTAAACACCTCCTAGGCATGGACTGTATTAGATGCCGACACGTCTCTAGTCAGGGCCGTTCCTAGCCCCTCGGCCGCCTTTGTGCAGAAATAAAACGGCCGCCCTTTTATAACAAAAAAAAAACAATATTTATTGAACAAAAAAATATATTTAAGTTCCTACGTATACATTAACAAGTAACATTGTATCATAACATAAGGTAATAATCTATTAAACGAAACAATAAACAACATAAAACAAAATACAAATGTTTAAACTATTAATTATTTAAATATCAAATAATATAAAAGCCAAACAAACAAAAATTGGTATCTTTTATATTGTATCTAAGTATAAAACTAAGCAAGTCCCAATAAAAAAACAACCTCTTCATTTCAAAAATATTTTTCTGGCTTTTGTACTTGCGAACTCGTCTATTATTTTATTATGGTCTAAATTTTCACAAATTTCATTTTCAATGGCAATTATACCTAAATTTGTAAGCCTTTCCTGTGACATAGAAGATCTTAAATAGTTTTTTATTATTTTTAATTTTGAGAATGACCGTTCACCAGATGCAACCGTTACTGGTATTGTTAAAAAAATTCTCAAGCTTATACATAAATTAGGAAAAGATGAGACCAAATTATTACTATAAATAAATTTTAGAATCTCAATAGGTTTGATTTGATCTGTTAGAGATTTAAATGTAACAATTTCTTCAAATAGTTCTACGCCACTTATATCCCTCGATTCGTCTTCGGTTAATGCGATTTCAAGTTCAACGCATTTTTGTTTTAAATCATCCGATGTCACATCATAAAACCGTGTTAAAAAGTTAAAAATATTACTGCAATACGAAAGAGAATTAAACCTTTCTTCTACTGATATTCTAGCTGGGTCAATAACAGTATAATAAAAATTTATTTTAAATTTCTCTCGTTCGTTAGTTAATACATTGTCTGTACTTTCATAACTAAATTGGGATTTTTTCCGCCTTATACGAACTTCTGGAAAATCTGGTTCCACATCAATTTCATTTGCTAAATTGGATGAAATTTCTATGTAAGTGTTAAAACTTTGGTCCGATCGCATTTCGTTAATAAAGTTAAGTACATGTTTTAATGATGTGACACACTGAGTCAGATCAATATTAATTTTTTTCAATAATTTACTGACTACGTCAATTTTAACTAATAACTCGTACCATATGACTAAGCTACAGATAAAAGTAAATGATTTTATTTTTTCTAATAATGAATTGGCACTTAGTTTTGTTTTTGAGTCTCTTGTAACATCTTCTGAAAGCTCAACCAAAGCTTTACAAATATTTCCTAGTTGATTCCGAAGTGGTCTAAGCGCTTTAACTCTGCTTTCCCATCGGGTGTCACTTACCGATGTAAGATTTAAATTACTAACATTTTTTTTTTAAACATCCCAACGAAAAGGAGAAGAAGAAAAGAATACATACAATTCCTGCACGATGTTAAAAAAATTTATTGTTTCGTGGGAGATTTTAGCGGAATCGTTTATTACTAGATTTAGTGTGTGAGCGGTGCAAGGAACAAATATAGCCCTGGAATTAACATTTTTTAACCTTTGTTGAAGTCCGATATGTTTTCCGGACATATTGGCCCCATTATCATATCTTATATCTCTAATATCTAATTCAAACTTAGGCAAAATATCATTAACCAATAGGTTAAAAATCCCTTCCCCAGTTGTATATAAAATAGGAAAAAAACCCAAAAAACACTCTTTTATGACAACATTTTCTTCGTTACAGTCTACATATCTGACTACAAATGTAATTTGCTCTGTATGACTTGCAACTGGAGTAGAATCTAAAATTATTGAAAAATATTTGGATTTTTTTAAGAGTGTCGTAAAATGATGGCAAATATTTTTTGCTAGCAAAGTAATTATTTCGTTTTGAAAATGAATTCCCAAATAGTGAGTTATTTTACTTTTTGATTCTTGGGCCTTTGTAATTTTTTTTAGATGATCGGATAACACTGGGTCAAATTTTGCCACCATTTCAACAGGTTTTAAAAAATTGCCATTATTTTGTTCGTATAAGACGGAACTTTTTCCACGAAATGCCAATGATTGTCCAGCTAAAAATTGAATAATTGCAATAACTCTTTTTAAGATAGAGCGCCAGCGTTCCCTTTCAAGTTCAAAATAATTTTGCCGTTCTTTGTCAATAGTTAATTTTTTATTTAATGACATTTTTAACTCAACCCATTTTTGATTAGCTTGCAAGTGATGTACAGAAAATTCATGCTTGGATAAAATATGTGAAAGATGTCGCCAATCAGAATACCCCATTTTGCTATTTAACTTAAACACTTCCTTACAAAATATTTTGCAACAAAGACAAAAAATGCTATTTGCTTTACAAGAGTATACCAACCAAGCTCTTTTAATTTTTTCACCATTTGGCAAAATTCGACAATAATGAGTTGAAGAAAATTTCCTTCCCGATTCATCAGAAGGAAATTTTTTTTCTATATGCTGAAAATCGTTTTGTATAGTTGGCGCATTACCTTTCTGGAATGACGTCATTTTTGGTTATTTTTGTTTGATTTATGTTAACTGACAGTGACAAAAACATTTTGAAAAAACTCATTGTCGTTTCTTTACAACAGTCAATGCCGGTTTTGGTTATGTGTCTTTCAGAATATATTCGTCAAAATTGACATTGATTTGTTGTGATTCTTTTTAAACTTTTGCAAGATGCCGCGAAGATATAATCAGCAATCACAGCTAATAGTTTTGAATATCTTGGCTTTTTTTCAATTGGAAAAAGAGCAAGCTAAAAATGGAATCCTTCCGCAAACTGATAATATAATTGAACGACCTTCAAATGCAACAAAACTTAGCCATACAACAATCATAAATATTAAGAAAAGAGGAATAACGAGCGATGAATCCTTTACCTCCAGAATGTCTCAAAAGCAAAAAGAGGTAAAAACAAAAATTACAGATTACTTAAAGAACAAAATAAGAGATACGATCTACTGCATGTATGCGAAAAATGAATATGTTACAATGCAGACTTTGCTTAAAAAACTAAAAGAGATAAATGAATATTTTAATTTTTCCATCACCTCGCTAAGAAAATACGTAAAAAGTATTGGTTTTAAGTGGAAGAAATCAAATAATAGAAAATACCTGATGGATTTGCCCCACATCGTCCACAAGAGAATCAATTTCTTGAGGGAATATGTCAAAAATCAAAATCTAGGACAAGATGCTTATACCACCGTATTTATTGATGAGACTTGGATTTTTAGTAAAGGTTCGTTTAGAAACAGCTGGCAGGATAACACTATGTCTACAAGTTCTAAAAAAGCTAGTGAAGGTCATCGATATATTGTAGTTCACGCTGGATCAAAGGAAGGATTTATTAAGGGGGCCAGTTTAATATTTAAAAGTGGACTAAAAAGCGGAGATTATCATGACAATATGAACAAGCAAAATTTTGAAAATTGGTTTAAAAATCAGCTGGTACCAAATCTTCCTCCAAAAAGTTTGATAGTGATGGACAACGCAAGCTATCATTCCGGCCTTTTAGAGGATATTCCAAGAAAATCATGGACAAAGCAGAGATTGATTGGATGGTTAAAAGAAAAGAACATTGACTTCCCAGAGAGGGCCATGAAGGATGAAATATGGAGCATTGTAGAAAAAAATTGTAACATTGAAAAAACATTCTACCTTGACGAATATGTGAAACCTTTGGGCCACAAAATACTAAGACTTCCTCCATACCATTGTCAATTTAATGCTATTGAAATGGTATGGTCTGAGTGTAAGAGGAAATACGACCAATACATTGCTAGTCTGAAGGGGACACCATCGGAAGTTTTGGCCATGTGGGGAAAAGCGATAAATGAAGTATCTTCAGAGCATTGGAAAAATTATGTCAGCCACACAGAAAGGGTAATCCAAGAAGCTTGGAAGACAATACAGATATGTGATGCTTCAGACATTGCGCCACTTGTAATTAGTACCGACGAAGACAGCAGTGACGATGAAGAATTTAGTTCTGATTCTGAAGACAGTGAAGGCGAGTAGTTTTTATTTTTAAAGTTAGTTAGTTATACATTAATTTCTCTCTTTTAGTTTTTAAAGCAAAGTCTGCATTGTAACATATTCATTTTTAGCATACACGCAATAGATCATATCTCTTATTTTGTTCTTTAAGTAATCTGTGATTTTTGTTTTTACCTCTTTTTGTTTTTGAAACATTCTGGAGGTAAAGGATTCATCGTTCGTTATTCCCCTTTTCTTAATATTTTTTCAGTATTGTCTGTAATTGAGAATTAAAATAATTTTGATGAAAATGGGTAACTGGCGTCAATTTATTACATTGCAAACAAAGAATAAGACTAAGATGAAAGAATTTATATTAGTAAAGTCTTATTTGCAAAATAATTTTAGTTTTTGAAGTTATAATAGTTATTTTTGTATTAAGTGTGCAAAATGAGGGTTTTTTTATGGCAATGAGAGTGTTAATTTTTTGCCAGCCATTTTCGACAAGTTGCAGCGCTTTCTGTACAGAAAATGCCAATTTTAAATTCGCTTTAGCCAGTGCTGAACGCACCCCTCCTATCTACATCACTGCATACGTTTAGGTTAGGAATCATCGCTGAAATATAAATAATATAAGAAATACGTTATTTGAAACCAGCGTGACGTCATTCCAGAAAGGTAATGCGCCAACTATACTATTTGCTCAATAACTTGATTTTGTAAAATATCCGGCCAGGTGAATGGGTCGCTGACATCAAAATCATCATTAGTTTCAGGGATAACTTCGTTTAAGTTAGGATTATCATCGGTTAAGAGCATCTTTTCTTCATTATCTATTTCTGTATTTGATTCAGGGTGTTTTTTTTCTTCAGGGTCGCTTACTTTATGTGCATCCTTTACCTTTTCATCCTCAATTGTATCTATACCCTGTGACGATGTTGATGGAACTAAATATTTTTGGAAAGATCCACTTAATTTTTTTTTGTTTTCTTCCTTTTCTAATTTTCTTTTTTTATATTGAGCTCTAGATAAACGTTTTGTTTTTCTATCGGACATCTGGAAATAAAATTGAAAGGTAATTAAAGTTAGAAAATTTAGCTTATGTAATAGTTCTGAATCTGCGAAGATATAGTATCCCCAATTAAGTTCGCACCAAATGGAATTTTTTATAAATAATAAGTAAAATTGTAATCTAGCATCAGATTTTGTTTTTAAAATGACCCAAAAAATAAATATAATTATTATGTTTTTATTAGATAAGTAAATTAGTAAAACTACTTTATACATTTTTTAAAACTTGAAATATAGAAAATTAATCTAGACATAAAATTAACAATAAACCACTTTTTGATCTCAAGCTAAAAAAATTTTTTTTCACATGTTTAATATTAAATCCAAAACGTAAGATGCGGATTTGGATGGTAATATTAAGTAAAGTAATATCTATCCGAAGAACTTACCTTTTTAAATTACGAAAATTTGTTTCTTTTGAAATTTTACTTTTGCAAAATGTAGAAAAAAATAACTAAACAACAAACACTTTATATCACTGTTAAACTCTCGCTAGTTAATCGAATACTAAAAAGAAAAACAAAACATTTAAAAACTGCCCCATTCTACAGTATATAGAGCTACATAAAACTATATACTGTATACATACCAATTATGAAGTATAAACAAACATTTTTGCATTGATATTGATATCTATCATTTTTAATGCTTTTCCAAGGAACGCTGCTATAAATAGTTCTATTGTAATTTCGGCAACTCATGCACAGCAAAAAAAGAAATGACCGGTAATAAATTTCTTATGAATGTTATATCTTAAAAGCCTAACAAAATGTAATTTAATTTTTCTTTATTTTGAAAACAAAAATATAGGTATATTTTGTAATCAAATGGCTAATTTTGCGTTTTTGGCGGGCGGCCTGCGGCCGCCCCAATAATTTGGCAGCCTTTGTGCCGGCACACCGTGCACAGCCCTAAAAACGGCCCTGTCTCTAGTAGAATATTGGTCCAAGCTTCTCTCATACCCTCGAATAGGTCGAATTTTTGGAAAATTCTTGAACCTAATTTCTTTTTAACTATCATCCTAAGATTTTCTATTGGGTTGAGATCTGGACTACAAGATGGCCATTGTAAAACATCTACATGATTATCCTGAAGCCAGACAGTCATCCTCCTAGCAAAGTGCTATGGATCATTATCGAATGTGTATGATAATGATAAATTTTCTTCCTTCTGCAGCATATAGCTGCATCACGTTTTCCAGTAGGTTAATGTATTCATACTGATCCATAGTACCAGTTATTCTATAAAGAGGGTCAACACCATTCCAAGAGAAGCAGCCCCAACAAAACGTTTTCCATCAGAACCAAATTTATTTACCTTAGATTCATTTTACCACAGTATTCTGCTTCTATCGTTCAATCAAATGGCTTCTTCTATTATACAGCTGAATACTCCAAAGTACGATTTAGATACCAATACTAAGAAAGAATACATCAATTTTGCAAAGCTTAACCAATTATTACAGTCTTCAAATTTTGAAGATTTATATAGGTCTGACGATGTTGAAATTGTGGCGAACATCTTTATCACCATTCTTAATAACGCTTTAAATTCCTGTAAAACAACAAAAAATATAACAAATTCGAAAACTAGAAAAAAACCCTGGATTACACGAGGATTACTTAATTTGATCAAAAATAGAGACAAATTATTTAAATATTACGTACAAAACCAAAATGTGGAAAATTTTCAGAAATACAAAGTAGTAAGAAATAAGATAGTAGATTTACATAAAAAACTTAAAGAAAATTATTATAAAAAAGCTCTTTTAAAAAATAAATAAACACTAAGAAAATTTGGAAAATATTTAATGAATTTACAAATAAATTAACAAAAAAGTCAAAAAACACTAACTTCGAAATAAAAGAATGATTCTAATATAATTGAAAACGACCCCTCCCTAGTCAGCAACATTTTCAACGATTATTACATCTCGATAGGTGAAAAAATGGCTGCTAAAAATAAAGAATCACGGTCAATGCCAGGATAATTTTATCTCATATAAAAATTACACGTCCATTTTTCTTAGACCGGTAGATGAACCTGAAGTCAGGCATTTAATTCAACCCCTAAAAAATTATTCTTTCCCCTGCTTTGATAATATAAATAGTAGTATTAAAACACATATCTCCTTTTATAACAAAATCATTAACGTACATAATAAATCTAATTTTCACTAGCGGTATATGCCCAAACTCTTTTAAGGTCTCGAAGGTAAAACCAATTTTCAATACTACTCAAGTTGAAAACTATAGACCTATCAGCCTAATATCAAATATTGCAAAGATATTCGAAAAAGCCCTTAAAACTAGGATAACAGATTTTTTGGAAAAAAATAAAATTATTTCAATTTGGTTTTCAACATAAATTGTCAACTAACGATGGAATGGCAGAGCTGACAAAGAGAATATACAAAAATCTAGATGTAAGCAAACCATGTGCTGTGGTTTTCTTGGACTTGGCGAAAGCCTTCGACACAGTGGATCACGGGAAGGAAGATGTTGGTATACGTGGTCCGGCATTATCTCTCCTAACTAGTTATTTACAAGGTCGCACGCAAAGGGTACAAATCAAAGATTCTTTTAGCACCGTGAGGGAAATTACGTATGGCGTGCCATAGGGGACGGTATTAGGCCCGTTATTATTTAATATTTACATCAACTCATTGCTAATGCCCATTATAGAGAAATGGCATTATGTAGTGGTATCCATAATTCCGTCCACGTATAAATCAAATCAGCTTGTACACTACATCAAAGAAAAATTAGGAACCACGAATTTTGTGCGTTGTTTTCCTATGCTTAAGAATGCAGACACTTTGCACTCCGATTTTAAAATTGGGGTGCAAAATAAAGATCACTTAATTCAGCTTAAGAACGCTAGTCTGTGGCCACCTGGTACTATAATTGATCCTACCTATGATTCAGTTTCACCAACCCTTATCCAAACGCCGCACAGTGGATCGAAGCATAGGGAAATCGGGACATTGGACATAATTTTTATGCTATTCGTCCGATTTCGATGATTTTGATTTTATTGGAAAGCTGAGGCGTTATACTCTCATAGACATTCATAGAAAATATGACATTTGTTCAATATTCAAGATGGCGGACATCCTAAAATTTGATTCAATGTATATTTTTAAATGCATAACCATAAACATATAAAATCGATAAAATCGCTTCATATAAGTATAAAGAATGTAGGTATTTAATATTAGAAGTGTTGAACTAGTGGCGGATCTAGGCTAATATCAAGGGGGGGGAGGGTTCTGAGCCCCAAAGTCTCACCCAACTAAAAACAGAATTATACATTTTCAGTTATAGGAAATTTAGAAAGAATGTCAAAGTTTCTATGTCAGGTTGGGTTCAAGGGGGAAACTTTGACATTCTTTCTAAATTTCCTATAACGTAGGCGGGACGGGAGGCCCTGTATCCCCCCTCCCATACATACGCTCTTGAGACATTGAATGGCTATCGATAATTAATTAATCGCTAGCCGTTCTATGAAGACATTCACTGTAAAACCCGATATTTTCCTAAAGCATATTATTTTGAGAAATCGATGTTAAAATGCGGTCAATAATTATAAAGGACAAAAATTCTGGAAAAAAACTCAAAATTTATTGTTTTTACATTGAGAACTTTAATAATTTTGCAAATAACTCATTTAAAAAAAAATTACACATTACATAACAAAGAAAGTGCCTCTTCTGAAAAATGATTGCCAGTTACTTTTTGATCTGCAGCAGAGCTTGATCTCAAATGAGAAATTAATGGATCCGATGACAGAAGTAGATTGTGTAAAATATCCTCGTTGGTACTTTTTCTATTGCATTTTCGAGAATGCGTTTCTCTATAATGGCGGAAATGCTTATTTCTGGCCTCAGCGGCTTCCTCAGAAAGATGACCGATGGGAAACCAAAAATTATCAATAATGTCAGCTCCATGGAGCAATAATTTATGGATTGAGGCTGGCATGTAATACCATCCGTACAAATCTATACACATTTTCGCAGTGTCTTTTGCGTACTTGTCAAATTTTTGGGTGTTAATTTTTTCTCCAGATGCCAAAACTTGGAGTATGACATAAAATCTTTTTATTAAATTTTCATTTATTTCCGTAATAGCTGCAGATCTCTCATAATTTTGGAAAAATCTTCTGCTCGTATTTCCGTCATTTGACGTTCCATGCCCCTGTTTAACGAAGTCTATATTTAGCCCTAGTTCTTCCTTGAACCTTAAAAAATAAATTGAATCACTATAGAACTTTTTGAAAAGGATCGTATAAAGGTTGAAAAAAATGGGGTAAATTGTATGTTTTACTAGACATCCACAATATTACCTTTCTTGAATCTGTTTTTTTTTATGATCCTTTAATTCCTTTTCATGTGCACTTCTTGCAGACCATTTTTTAAAGCTTAAATTATAGGATACATGTAATATATATTCCATACACCTAATCCAGGAGTGCAAACTAGAAATGCCGAAGTTGTAATGCTCTTTATTTACTGTTTTTTTCGAGACTGCCTACAATATTCAAAATCGTTCATTAACTATTACAATCAGGATATTTATACAACAAATTAATTAATTAATTAATTAAGTAAGTAAATTCACCTCAAGAGTGTTCATTTCGGTGGGTTTAGCACCGCAAATGTAGCAAACCATTGTTGATGTTTCTCCAGCTAAACACGAACAAATTTTACCATCTATCATGGTTAGATATAATTCGTGGGTAATGGATATTCCCATAATGCTAGTGTTCGTGAGCAAGCTTTTCTCATCTTTCAAAGCCTGCCAGCAATTTAAAATGGTTTCTTTGGATTCCTTGATGAACTGGAAGTTTAGGGGTCGGCAATAGAATGTAGATGATGGCTTTTTGTTTTCCCAAACTACTTTTGAATGGTCAGTAGTATACACTAGTTTTAGTGGAACATACGCAGTCATAAAAATACTGGAGTCATCATCGTTGTCGCTGCTTATAAACGCTTTGTCCGGACGCTCCATCAAAGCCAAATTTGCCAAAAAGCGTCAATTCAATATTAGGCTCATAATTCGTAAAATCCAAAATTCTTTTGGCTGTATGATCTAATAACGATTGTAAAGTAATTCTTGCGAAGGTTTCAGTTATCATTACGGAATTTTTTGGCGGATAACAGTCTTGTTTTGTAATTTGAATCTGGTAATAGGATGGGTATAAATTACAGTTTTCATCTTTGGCTGCTTTTCGCATTGTTAAATATTGCTGTTTAGAAAGCCCTAGTGATACCAGCAAAGCAAAAGCCTTTTCATTGGAATAGGATTGGCAATGGTATTTGTCTATATTTTCACAATAATTCAAGATATTTTTTGCCTGATTTGGATTTTTCTTTAAAAACTCAAGAATTCTATTGATATCCTGATTACCTAAGGAAAAAATAAAAATGCATCTGCTTAAAGGCCTTCTATACACGCATATCATACGCTATTTTTTTGTTACGAATGTATCATAATCTCAAAAATTGTCTTCAAATGTGGTCCTTCATTTTGACATAGACATAATATCTAGGTGAAAAAGATAGGTCAAACGTTTGTATAGGAATCTTTAAAAAAGTATGTGTACCATAAACACCGCACTCAATTAATGAGTGTGGAAAGTATCACTTTATACCGCATATTATGCGGTAAAGTAGACCTTGATATTTCACTTTACCGCATACTGTGCGGTAGATTAGACTTTAGTATTTTGCGAGATTTGAGAAATTTAAATTGGGAAAATATACTTTTCAAGATACTCATAGGTAAAATTTTGTACCCAACACGTGCAGAAAGTGACTTTATCGCACTTGACGTCACGTGCGGTAAAGTATCACTTTTCGCACTTGTTAGGTAATAGCTATTTACGATAATCGGTGATTATAATGCATGCGTAATAAAAAATAATTTAATTGCTAAGTGCTAATGTTTCGGTAAATGCGATAACTTTTCTTAAGTCGCACACTGGTTTATTTTGCGATATTACGGGGACATGTGGGCAGGCTAAATATATTTCGTAACTAATTTTTCTAACTCATTTAATATTAAAGTAAAAAGGTTTTCAGAGTATTTATGATAATGTGAAAGGCGGATTTACTTGGTAATAATATACAGGGTGGTAGGATATACATATATGGGATTTTTTGAATTAATTTTTTTGCTCTACCAAAATACAATTATTGTCAAAAGTTGGTCCATGTTCAATAACCATTTTAAATGCACTTAGATTGGTTCCAAGTCAAACAGTATACAGGGTAGGTCATAAAATATAAAAACTGCACAAGACTAAAAGGCCCTTATTTAAAAAAAATCAGCAAATTGTTTGTAAGAAAAGTTGTTTAGAATTAAAAGTTATGCTAATAAGAATACGGATTTTTTTGTATTTAGTTTAAACACGTTTATAATTTAATCAAAATCAAATCAATCTGGCAGTTTTATTTTTGTTCAAATTTAGGCATATTTGAAAAAAAAATTTAGATTTTTATTTTTTTGGGTTATCACAAATTTCATGTTTATTACAATGATATTAAAGAAAACTTTAGGGTTTCGAAAAAAAATTCTTGACAAAGAAAAACATCAGTATTAATAATAGGGCAAAATCTTAGTAATTGTTATTATTTATTATTTCGTATGTTACACAGTTAAGTAACCTTATATCTAATTTTAAATAAAACATAATTAATATATAATATTTATACGAATTAATTATTATGTCAAAGTTCGCAGATAAAAAGGTCATGCGGGAACAAGCATTTTGTAAAGAGTACAAATTTGTCTCTTCACATTAGGAAGGTTTATTATTTTATACGAATATGTGTTGTATTTTTAATAAAGTACGTGTAGTTTTGCATAATAATTCATAAATATATGAAAAATACAGTCAAGGCATGCCTTGATTTCTCGTTGCCATAGTAATGACGGATGTCAAAAAGAAGTTTTCATTAGCTACTAATTTTCCTTTGTCGTTAAAAGAAAGTAAGATTTTAAATATGTCTTTAAATAATAATGGCAATAATACTAACAGATATAATATATCCGAACAAAGTCGCACGGAGCAGCTCATGGTCAAAGCGTTCGACAAACATTTTAGACCCGCTTTGCGGGAAATGAGCAGAGATGTCTTGATCGGCTTTATATACGGGCCAGAGCAGGTGCCAGAATTGGACAGGAGGAGGTTTAAAGAAGAAATCATTGCTTTTCTCGCGAAAATTACCCAGTCTGGAGAACCTGTTATGAATCCATCTGCGCCAGCTGAGCAATCTAATTCAGTTAATGAAGAATGAAATATTTCCTCTGTATTTAACAATTAAACTTATAATACATATTATTTAATTTAAAAAGAAAATTATTGCTTTGCTTTTTTTCAATTTCCTGGCTCAAAAATAAGAAAAAAAGTCCCTATAAAGATAGGTCCGGAAATGCATCGTTTCGCAAATATACAGGATTATCGAAATTTTTAGAAAATTTAAAGCAAACAATAATAATTTTTGCTAGAATTTGTCACAAAGTACCTTTAAATTCATTATTAATATTCAATGTTGAATATTAATAAAATAAAATTGACATTGCGACTAGTCGCAATGTCAATTTTATTTTGCAGGGAGATTCTAAAGTAGAAGGATTCCATAATACACAACTAACTTACCTTCACCCAGTTTTGCTGACATAGCAAAGCTCAACTCTTCTATATTTTCTTTCCTTAAAATTTCAGTTCTTCTTCGTTTTTGTTTTACTGATAAGTCTTGAAAAGATTTGCGTTTTCTTTTTTGAATATCTTCAGTTGACTCATTACCAATATTAGAATCCACATTCATAAAATTTGGCCATAAGAAAATCCGATCCAACCATGTCCTATGATTTTTAGAAAATCTTTCCTCGGTTCTATTAGACTGATTCCATTTATTTAGCAGAATGCTGCAGTATTTTCTTAAACAATCTTTCAGGATCAAAATGGTACTCTCCGTTGGTGTAATTTTTTTTGTTTTGATAACATGCTTAAGTAAACTATCACAATAACTTATTTTAATTTTATTAGATCCAAAATACATAAATAAATCGCGATTTGATGTCAATGCATCCATATTAACTTTTTAAATATTCCACTACCAAGAACTTTAACACATGTCAAAAAATGAACTAGACGCCATTTTTAAAAACAAATGAGTGCAATAACTGCAAACGAAGATTTCCAGGATGACGCGATCAACACGCGGCATGTCACGGAACTCGCTAAATACGCTTACTTGACCCCTTTCCAAATAAATTAAAATTCATATATCTTGCAAGGGGGCAAGTTGGGGCAAGAAATGTTGATGCTCGTAAATAGGTGAATGGGTCTGCTTATTATTCCAGTTGTTTGCAAGCCATGCGGTTATAAGCATTTTTTTAAAAGTCAACCAATATATATATTTTTTTAATTTTTGACTTAATACACTTGAGTTGAGCACGTCACTAAGAAAAAAAAGTATCAATGAAAACCGTCATCATATTTTTACTTCTTGACAAAATCATGTTTTTTTTTATGTATAGCAAGTGATTCAACAGCTTTCATGGTGCTTTTCCAGTGGCCTGGGGTGTTTGTGAAACGAATATTTTATTGGATTTCAAAAGCTTTTAATTTTGGAAAACAACCCAATGTCCCTATATAACACTGATTCGATCCACTGTGCGCCGCCCACTTCCACAGCCCATAATGTCTCATCTTCTAGTCATCAAGATGTCAATATAGATATCCCAAAGAGCCGGGGGCTGTCTCCACCAAAGCCTCAATTATTGGAATCACCAGTGACATTTGTGCCTGAAGAGGATAAGTCAGTCATAATTGGCTCTGACAGGGAGGCCATAGCAGCTTGTAGGTCATTGGCACTGGAGGGCTCTAAATTAAGCATGGAGAAAACTGCAAAGAAAGATGATTTTTTGCAGTTTGATCCAATGACTCCACCAAGAGTGCGGCTGTCCCAAGATTCGGATAAAGCAAATGGTCGCTATATATTAGCCAGATTAAGGGATCCTTCCTTACTAAAGACCTTAAGGCTATTTCTTGCTTATCTACACGACCAGCCATCTAGTGTGTGTTTTGAGGGGCATACAAGTACTAGCATTAAATTATTGCTAGCTTCAGAAGGCCTTCCCAGTGACAAGGAATCCCTGCGCAAGCTGTATTATCGCTTCCACGATGCCTATGGGATTGGTTCATCTGAAGTGGACTCAGACCTTGCAGCGTATAGATCTTTCTACTCCTCGGAAAAAATTTTACGGCTCCAAAAAATTCGTGAAGGTACTGGTAAATATTATTCTAGTGGTTCACCATCAAAAAGTAAAAATTTTTAGTCAATATGACGCGAAAAGAGGATCTAGCACCCTCTAAAAAATTGACCAATAGCAATTTTAATCTTTTTTTTCTTAATATTCAGTCCTTAAGACATAAAACAGACGAATTATATTTTTTGTTAGAAGAGCTAAATTTTCCAGAAGTCATTGCCATCACTGAGCACTGGCTAAATATCAATCAACCTGTTTTTATTAAAAACTATACCACAATTGCCAGATTTAATAGAACTAATTTAACTCATGGAGGCACCATGATAATGTCTTCAAACAACGATTTTTCCGAAATATCAAAGTATAATCATTTATTATCTGAAAAAGTATTTGAATTTTCTATCGTTTATCACAATACTTATGACCTTTATATTATTTGTATTTATAGAACACCTGATGCTGATGTGCAATTATTCTGCCATAACCTTCTAAGTTTGCTCGAGTCCCTTCCTGTAAAAAGCAAATTAATCTTATGTGGCGATTTCAATATTGACTTTTCCAATGTGTGTGCTGCTCAGGAATGTCTTCAGTCCATCTTTGAGTCATTAGGAATTGCCATGCACGTCAACTCACCAACCAGAATTTCTAAGACAAGTGCCAGTACTATAGATTACGTTGTGTCTTCTTTCGATCCTAGCTCCGTCGAATGTAATGTCTTAAGTCCAGGTTTCTCCGATCATGAAGCAATTTTCACAAAATTTTCAATTACATCCAAAGCCAAAAATTCCTCTAGACAAGTAGGCCGTATTTTTTCGGTTAGAAATTTCATTAATTTCAAACACCTATGTCAAATAACTGACTGGGACTCTCACACTTATGATGTCGACACTGAATTTTCTCGTTTTATAAAAACTCTAACTAATATAGCTTCTGAATCTTTTCCTCTTAGGCCTATCAAAAATAAAAGAAGTAAACCCTGGTCCACTAAAGGTTTACGTATATCTTCTAAGAACATGCGGTCACTATCTCATTTAAAGAAATTTTCGGACAGTGTCTTTTTTCATAATTATGTAAAATCATACAGAAAAATTTATCATAAAACTATTAAAGCCGCCAAAGATATTTATTACAATAATAGACTTTCTAACGCCAAAAATGTAGCTAAAGAAACCTGGTCTATCGTAAATGATTTAAGAAACAAAACTCCTTTATCCAGCACTATCCTTACCTCTCCTGAGGACCTAAACATTATTTTGTAAATGTAGCCAAAGATTTGACTAAATCCGTATCTCAATCTAATGACCCAATTTCATATCTCTCTAATCATAGGGTAAACCTGCACAGTTTCTTCTTTTCACCAGTAGTTTTATCAGAACTTCGTAGTACAATTAATGATATCAAAAATAAATCTTCTTCGGGAACTGATGGGCTTACTTTAAAAATGTATTCAAGTCTGCCGGAATGCACACTGGAGCATCTGACTACTTTGATAAATATGTCTTTCCAAAATGGTACTTTTCCAAGCTGCCTTAAAACTGCAATAATCATACCTCTTCACAAAGGAGGTGTTTCAGAAGAAGCTTCGAACTATCGCCCAATTGCACTTCTCCCTACGCTATCTAAGATCATCGAAAGACTGGTTAAAAAAAGGCTTTTATCATTTCTGTCTAGATATGAAATACTTACAAAACATCAATTTGGATTTCTAAGTAACAAATGCACAAGCGATGCCATGTTTTCCCTTCTTAATAGAGTTTACTCCAGCCTAAACAACCATCACGCTACGGCAACAATTTTCTGTGATTTTTCCAAAGCTTTCGATTGTGTGAATCATAATATATTAACTAACAAACTGCAGTACTATGGTTTTAGAGGGGCTCCTCTCAATTGGTTTAAGTCATATCTTAGCAACAGAAATCAAGTTGTGAAAGTTGACAACAGGATGTCTTCTTGTAGGCCAATGGAATATGGAGTGCCTCAAGGCTCGGTACTAGGCCCTATCTTGTTTCTTCTGTTCATAAACGACATGGCTAATTTAAACATTAGTGGAAAAATATGTCTCTTTGCGGACGATACCAGCTTTACGTGGAGCCACCCAGATGTCACGGACCTACATAGGATTGTATCTAATGACCTAATCACCATTAAATCCTGGTGCGATTCTAATCTCCTATGTTTGAACATCTCTAAAACGAAAGTCTTGTCTTATAAAAACACGCTGCAACCCTTTGACCTTAATGGCACCACTATTGATGTCGTAAACTCTGTAAAATTTCTAGGGCTTCTTGTAGATGATTCTTTAAAATGGGATCCACATATCGACGCTTTATCAGGGAAGTTAGGTTCTGCTTGCTTTGCATTAAGATCTGTTTCCGAGGAGCTTAGCTTTTCTACCTCTAGAACTGTTTATTTTGCTCTTGTTGAGTCGCACCTCAGATATGCTATTCCATTCTGGGGTACATGTTGTGCGACTCAATTTGATCGAATTTTTATACTACAAAAAAGAGCTGTTCGTTACCTACTGAGACTTAACAGTAGAACTCACTGCCGAGATTTCTTTAAAAGATATAAAATACTAACCCTTCCTTGCTTATTCATTTTGGAATCGGTTTGCTTAATTCGTAAGCACGCACCTGCTCTATTAGAGAGACCTTCTCACAACTACCCTCTCAGAAATACTGAGCACGATCTCTATCTTCCAACCCCACACTCAGAGTTAATTAAAAGATCAGTAATCTAAAATGCATAATCACCTGCCATTTAACATCAAATCCATAATATCTCTGACTTCATTTCGCAAGGCTTTGAAATCATTCTTACTGGAAAGAGCCTTCTACACCGTGAACGAGTTTTACAACACATAATTTTATCCTTATGAACCCCTAGTGTGATAGTTGCCATTACCAACCATTTTTACCGAACTTTGTATATGTATTTTTTTAATTGTTTCGTACTTTTTTATTTTTTACTTTGCTTTTTTATTTTTTTACATTATATTTATGAAAATGTTTATAACATAGTACGACTGACAAAGTACATTTCTAATGTACTTCTTTTAGGATTCTATAATATTAATATTCTAAATTCCTGATTTAAATATTATTTTTCTATAATATTTATGATGTGTTTTTGTCTTGTTTTGTTTGCTAATTTTGATGTTTGTAAACTATTTTTTTACAACAGCTTTGTCCACAAAATTGTAAATTTTTTTTTGACAATAAAGCATTTATTTATTTATTTATTTATTATTATTAATCCAAAATTATTCAGGGGATATAATTTCGTTTGCGGACGACTCGGTATTGTTTGTAGAGGGGGTCTCTTGGAATGAAGTAGAAACTAAAATAAAAGGAAATTTGCATCATATTATAAAATGGCTAGATTACAAACTTTTAAGTGTAAATTTAACAAAAACAAAATATTTAGCATTCTCGAACAATGTCACGAGCTTGCCTACCAACGATCAAATAGAAATATATTTACCATTCAGAAAAAATAGTTACTGGAACATTGAGAGGGTCGATTATATTGACTATATGGGAATACTTTTCGATAAACATTTAAAATGGGACCACCAAATAAATCAACTAACCAAGAAGCTTAGATCATTGCTTTACCTTTTTAAATACATAAAATGTATTTCAGACATGGACAATTTACGGACTGCCTATTTTGCTCTTGTTCAATCGCTTCTAAATTACGGGGAGGAGCCTATGTTAGTACATTGAACCCATTAAAAATAGCCCAGAAAAAAAATAATTAAAATAATTTTTGATCTAGATCATAGATATCCCACTGAACAACTATTTAGGACGGTAAACCTACTTGACATCAGAAATATTTTTTTCAAAAATTCAATTCGACACCTAAATAAAAATAATCATTTTACTTCTCCTGAATTTATGTACTATCGCACTAGATTTCAAAGAAATGATAATAGAATATTGCCTAAAGTGAACAAATCTATAGGAAAAAGAAGTTTTGGATATATAGGTTGCAGATTATTTAATCTGATTCCTCTAGATTCAAAACACCTGATTCAATTGCCAAACTTCAAACGCAAGATTACGAAATGGATTATCGAAAACTGTCCGAAATTACTTTAGTATTAAATTCAAATTACTTACGTAACATATATGGATATATGTTTTATACTGAGGTAAATTTTTTGTAAGTACTTAATAGGTTGCATGTTTGTATTATTTGTAGGTATGGTTTATTTGTATTGTTTTATGGTTAGGATTAACATTGTAATGCTTATAGAATGTAGCCAGATTTGAATTTGTACAAATTAAGAATGTTTTGGTGAGATTTAAACCAAGTAACTTCCACAATCGGCTAGTAGAAGTCAAGCTATCAGCGTTGCACAACCGTATTGTGTTATTAAACTTATTTATGAAAATATGATAAAACAAATAAGGTAATTGCCAATCTATATATTTATTGTTTTACCACTGATTAAAATTATTTTGTAATTGTTTTGATGATATTACAAATAAATATATTTTTGATTTGATTTGATTTAATTTGATTCACTTTAGCAAAGTGAATGGTACTCAAAAAGTTGTGCCTCGCTCAAGCGATTACGAACACTTCGAACAATAAATTCCTTCAACAAAAATGTCTTTCGAAATATCAACTGCTGATTTGTAAGGGTTTGCCTTTGAAATGCGAACAATTCGACGATCTGTTTCTACACTCGTTTTTCTGGGACGTCTTCCTACAGTTCTAGTGGTCCCGTGAATCCTAATATGATGAACACCTTTAAACACCGCCTTTTTGGAACTATTAACGATTTGAACAATATTTTGATACGAATAGCCTTTTCTATGAGGATTAGTAATCACTTGTCTTTTATTTTCGTTACAACTTTTTCGCGAACCCATATTTGCAGAAATTCGAATTCTCTGTTTCCGATTGTAAAGAATTCTGGTCACATGCGTTGGCTTTCTATATACAGAGTGCCCTAAGGAACCATCCCCTTTCCTTTGTACAAGAACGTCTAGAAAGGTAATGGTGCCTTCTGATTCAATTTCCATTTTAAATTTTATATTCGCATGTTGTTGATTCAGATGAACCCCCAGAGGTTTTCTGCACTATGCGGACATATTACGAAAGTGTCGTCTACATATCTGAACCATGATTTCGGCTTTAATGGGGACGACTCTAAGGCTTCCTCCTCAAAAACTTCCATGGAGATATTTGCTACCACTGGTTACAGCGGAGATACTCATATCTATTGTTCATAAAAAGTTCCTTGAAAAACAAAATATGTTGACATGAGACATGCTTCAATCAGACCTAAAAGTGAGAGTTGTCAATATTATTATAGTGGAATAAGTCTAATATAGTCAAAAGCAGTGTTATCGTTCGCGTTTTTTGCATCCACAAGGGAAAAAAATGGTATTAAATCTAATAAAATATTACGAAAATGAAAATTCCCCGGCCAATATCCAGGAGACAGTAGCAAAAGCTCTGGGAATCGGTAGAAGGACTGTGCAGAAAATTGTGCATGAAAAAAAGCATAATTTACTACCGCAGAAGATTAGGAAATGTACACGAAAACAGCCAAAGACATAAGACTTGAGTGAAAATGTAAAAATGGATGTTCGTAATGCAATTTACGATTTATACACATCAAAAACTAATATAACCTTTCAAGTTTAAAAAGAAACTCTAAAAAATCGAGGCATATTGGAAATTGGACTAAAATCATTGTCAAAATTAATAAAAATGTTGGGTTTTCGATATAAAAAAGAATGTAATCGAAGATTTTTATGCGAGTTGCCACATATAGCAAGTCAGCGTATCCAGTTTTTAAAGAAATACACGGAAAATGTTAATTCAAAATTTAGAAAAGTGGTATTTTTAGACGAGACTTGGATATTTTCTAATGGAAGTGGTTCGAAATCTTGGCAGGACGAGTCTATAAAAAGTGTCAAGAGGAAAAAGAGATGTGGGGTGGGAAAACGGTTCATCATTTTGCATGCAGGTTCTTGAACAGGATTTCTCCCAGGTGCAAGATTCATTAAATTATATTACGCCGGAGTACTGGAAAAAATCTGTGAAACATACGGAGAAATTAATATGGGATTGGTGGAATCGAGAACGAGTTCTAGATGTCGAAATAGCACCGATGATCACTGCGCCGTTTCAGGACGACTCAAAAGATGAGGACTTTTGAAGTGATGATATTTTTTAGTCTACAATACTAAAAAGTTTCTGAAGGATTATATTAGTCTTTGACGTGTATAAATCATAAATTGCATTATGAATACCAATTTTTGCATTGTAATTTAAATCTTTTGCCTTTGGATTTTTTCGTGTACATTTCTTAATCTTCTTCGGAAGTAAATTATGTTTTTTTTCCATGCACAAGTTTCTGTACATTCCTTATACCGATTCTCAGAGCTTTTACCACTGGCTCCTGGATATTAGCCAGTGAATTTAAATTAAAAAATTTTTTTATTAGGTTTGACACCATTTTTTTGCTTACTTTTTTTAGTACATTTGTAATTTTGTAGGCAATAAATTAATAATTATAGAATACTTGTTCCAATTTTAAAGCGTGTTTAAAATAAGTAAATTTTTTTATTCACTATAAGACAAAATTTGATATATGTATCCGCATGCATGGCCCTTAATTTTAGACTGAAATTTGAAGAAATCGAATGAGTAGTTTTTTAGCTATGCCGAAACAGACAGACATATCTACAGACAGATTGAATTGAAAAAACGTGTTTTCGGGCATCTAGGGACCCTTAAACGTTTTGCTGACGTTTCGCCAAACGTATGTACACCCGGAATGAAAACACATTGTATTTTTCCATCCGTGAAGGAGTAAATATATATATATATATATATATATATATATATATATATATATATATATATATATATATATATATATATATATATATATATATATATATATATATATATATATATATATATATATATATATATATATATATATATATATATATATATATATATATATATATATATATATATATATATATATATATATATATATATATATATATATATATATATATGTATCCGCATGCATGGCCCTTAATTTTAGACTGAAATTTGAAGAAATCGAATGAGTAGTTTTTTAGCTATGCCGAAACAGACAGACATACCTACAGACAGATTGAATTGAAAAAACGTGTTTTCGGGCATCTAGGGACCCTTAAACGTAAAAATCTGAAAAAATCTCACGAGGGAAGTAATAACTAATTATCTTGTGTTTTTAACAAAAGTGTAAAATATTTTTGCAAAATCGAAGTTTTTTGTTATCACAATACAAAAAAACAAGTTTTCTTTGCACAGGGGTGGCCCGTATTTAAATAAATGACACAGTATAAGTGGTTAGATTTTTAGGTCAAGCGGGGCTCATAATTTTTGGTGAGTGATAAAAAAATCTCACTTTTATTAAGTGGCTGTATAAACAGAACATATCCTGATTGTTCCACTGATTCGAACCGCCTTCCGACTTTATTAAGGCGCTTGCCATTTTGTGTATTTTTGTTTTTGCCAACCAAAGATTTTAACCAAATACATATTTAACTAATTTTCTTATGTGGTCCCTCGGCATTCAATATATACAATAATATTAAGTGGCTATCTTAATAATATTGCCTAATATAATAAAAAAAAACTATTCTCTTTCTCCCTGTATATTTGTAAATAGCCCATCGAGATTTAATAGCTCGATAAAAGAATCACACAACATTTTGGAAATTGGACTAAAAAATTTAACCAAATACGTATTTAGCGAATTATCTTATTTAGTCCCTCGGCATTTGATATATAAAATAATATTAAGTGGCTATCTTAATAATATTGCGTAATATAACAAAAAAAAACTATTTTCTTTCTCCCTGTAAATTTGTAAATAGCCCATCGAGGTTTAATAGCTCGATAAAAGAATCACACAATATTTTGGTATTCACTGTGTTTTCTGATTTGATTCATAATGTTGCTGACCTTTGGAGCCGCACGATAAGACCGCATTGGACTATATTATGGAAATTGAGTCATTTATAGACACATTCGTATATAGCGATTCTACATCGAAACTGCCTAAGATATCTTTGGAATCTAATTTTATTAATTTTAGTATTTCTACAAAATGCGTAGAGTTTCTAATATATCATTTTGTTTTTCCTGTAAGATTATTAAAAATATTTACCAATTTTGTAAGTAGGAGATATTGCACTGATGATAGGTCGAAGAAATTCATTAACCTTGTGTATTTTAGGTAGTCCGCAAAAACCGTGAGCTGCTTGGCCTTCTTCTCTGCTGGTAGGTTGGATTATCCGTCTCTCAATTTTGTTGGTCGGGTCTGCTTGAATTACTCTGTAGATGTTGTCGCCCAAAAGTAGTTGTCATTTCTTCACGTAATCTGTTTTGTCCATGACGACAGTAGCATTTCCCTTGTCTGAAGGACCAAAATGTCTATATATTAAGTAGGATTTTGCAGAACATTTTTTAAGTAATAAGCAATAGTTAACTAACATTTAAAATTTTAAATACCAGTACAACTTCATTTCTAAAAAAGAACTGAATACATTGCCCCAAGTAACGCCAACTCAAAAGTACTTAAGTAAAATACTTACAGTACCAAAAGTACTGATTATTTTACTTTAAGTACATTTTTTGTATTCAGCGCCTCAGCTCTGCAGTGACACCTATGTAAGAATTATTATACCCCCATACAAAAAAACACTAATAATAGCCATCTTAAAATCACCGGAAAATTGCATTAAAATTTCACCTGCAATATAAAACAAAGCTAGCCGCCTTAGTTCCTTTTAGTTTCGAATTGTGCGTCATTCATTCGCGGTAGTTCTCTATTGTGGTTGGCTCGTGCTGCACTTCAAGCGGAAAATATACGAGTACATACATTCATTAAGCGACTGCTAGAAAAGTGAACGTAATTATATTGTTTTGACTTAATAGTCTAGTTATTTGTAAAAGAATTAGATATGTTTGTTTATATATGTACTAAAACATTATAAATCATACAATGACAGATGTTCCCTAAAGATCTAATATACCTAAGATGACTTTTTTCCTGGTGCACCAAATTTCAGTGGAGTATTAATACGTACCATATCTTCCTCGTTATTTATAATTTTGAAAAAAATTTACTTAAAAGTTGTATAACAAAGAAAAATATTTTTAATTATACGGAGTATTTCACAAAAGTGAGGCACCTAAGAATTATTATTTTTTTAAATAGGACACCCTATATATTTTTAAATACTTGGATTTCCCAAGAAAATATCCATATAACACCATATTTGGTTTCGCATTTTATAATGACGTTGACAAATTATTCAAAAAATATCTAAATTAAAAAAAAATCAGGTTCCTCCATAACCTGTTATATTTTCTAAACTATAACGATTTCAATAAAGAAAAATTGTAGCAAAGAAGATAAATGTCTAGCTAACAGCATACGCGATAATTTTCTACAGGGTGTTTGCTGCAAATATGCTAACTTGCCAAATTGAGACTAATTTTTCTTGTCATCTTTCACTTATATTAAGGTGATCTTATACCTATATCTAATAGTTTGTACGATATATTAATTTTTATAATTGTGTCGTTGAAAATGCATTAAACATATTGATGTAATTTTAATCTAGTTAGCCATGTTTTTTTAAAGAAATATAAAATATATTTTAATTTATCTGCCAGTAGTAAAAATTATTGTTGTAAACATTTTATAAAATAACTTAACTTCATATTAATATTTAAATTAAAAATCTATTAAGGTATGACAAATGAAAATGCCAATGATTTAAAAAAGTTTCTTTTAATTATAACCACCAACAAAGAGTTAAAGAACAAATTTAATTCAGTCTTCACATTTAATTATCCCGGAACACGAAAATACACAAAAATCATAATTGTACAATGCAATTGTAATTATTTCTGTATCTATTCAAAGGTATACCATGGTGCAGGGGCGTGCGGTGAAATTTTAAGAAAGGGAAGCAATTTTTAGAAACTTACCTATTTGTAATGTAATTCGATTCTTCGATCATTTCTTACAAATTCGTCAATGACGTCATCATAAAAACGTCGATGCTCCGACATATTTTGGAGAAGTTTATTTTCAATGGACAACAGCGATGTATGCGAAAGTCTCTCCTGCCTCGTTGAATTTCTCACGAAATCTTTTATACGTTAAAATGTTGATAAATTGCGTTCCACGATGAACTTGTGGCAGGTATTGTCAATACTAATTCACACAATTTCGACACTTCGGTGTAGGCATCTTCCAGCTCCTTGTCTTTTAAAAATTGCATTAGTTTCTTAGCGTTATTTTTTGCGCTAATGTCATCAGTTTCGTAAATCACTTTTAGTTCAGATCGCGGTAACACTCGGTCGAAGAACTGGCAATAATGAAGAAGAAGAGATTTTCTTTTAAATGCATCAAAATTGCGGAGCTCGAGGAATTTAAAATCATTTAAACCATTAAATCTATAGTTTATTTGTTGCTGAATTTGATCAATTATTTCATAAAAGAGGCGTCTGTATGATGTTTGAACATCTCCCACCTTGTCTATTCGAAGACGCTTGGCTTATGGCTCTACATTTAACGTCATCGTTTTCTCCCAAAATAGGTCAGTCATCTCTTTTTTGGCTTAACATGGACTTAAAATCATCCACTTTTTTTAGCAATATGATTTGTTGTAGTTTGTAATATATTAAAAACATTGTCCGAGAATGGAAATATTTCTGAAAATATGTTCAATAAATAATTAAAATTAAAATCTCGTTTCAAACAGTCCAAAAACCCCCTCGAACTATTTATTTCTTCTGAGTCCCACGTTTCATTATTTTCTATTATATTCTCAAATAGTTCAATCAGTGGTTCACGATTTTCAGATACTGTTAACACAAGTCTTCCATTATAGTTCCACCTAGTAGGAGCTACCTTGGGCAATCGTTTGAATGGAGTCCAAAGCTTGTGTACGTTTTGTTGACTTGGAAAAACATGCAGCCATGCTACTTAAAGTAACGAAAAATACTTTACACTCTTTAATGTGATTGATAGACTAGGATAAAACTAAATTTAATTTATGAGCAAGACAATAGACAAACACAGCACTTGGGAAAGTTTCTCGAACTTTAGCTTGCAGACCCCCTAATTGTCCTGCCATCACTGCAGCTCCATCATAGCTTTGAGCAACTAATTTTTTCTCTCCATTAATTTCTTTAGTAACGTTATAAACTACGGTATATAATGCATCTGCTGTACGATTTTCGGACACATTCTTAAAACCTAAAAATCCCTCTCGAGTACTTCCGTCTGTTTTAACGTAGCGTATTACTATAGATAATTGGCTAAAATTAGTGATATCAGTTGTGTCGTCCAGAACAATAGCAATGAACCGCGCCTCGCCAATCTTAAAACATTCTGAATTCGCTTCGACGTTCCCCGAAAAACGCTAAACTGCTCTAAATGATTTTTTTAAGCAATCATCATATTTAGCCATTAAACTAAGTAAATCTTGAAAATTTCCTCTATTTGAAAAAACCCTTGTTTCGTCATGACCTCTGAATCCCAATTCGTGCTGTCCGAGAAAACAAACAACACAGAGAAGTCTTTTTAATATTTGCCTGTTTTTATCGACTAGTTCATTGTGTTGGCGGTGACTAAATTGCAACTGTTTATTAAGGGCGTGTTCAATTCTGGTTTTGCCGAAGACTTTTTATTTTATGACGGCCTGTAAATGCGCTTTGGACATAATGTGTCTTTACAGCTTTATGGAAATTGTTAAAATCGGAAAAACCAGAGACCTATTTCATTTTCAAAAAGTAAACATTGCCAACAAAATAATTTACTTATATTTTCACACCCTGTTAGCCATTTAAATTGTTCGTATTGTTTTTCCGGATAAAAATGTCTAATACAGTTTTTTATTTTTATGGTTAAATTTTTCATAGGCGGTTTTGCCCTTCCTTTGGAAATTATTGAAGCTTATCAGCGATTTTAATGTTGAAAATTCCTTTATTATTAAGACACACACCACACATTCACACACACTCTTCTTACTAAATTCTCTAACATTTTCAACATTATTACCGACAGCCGAAGTTGACGGTATTTGCATATCCACGTCCGTATTATTGTCTTTCATATCGCACCATGCACGACGCGACGTACGTATCACACAACACATGGATAGCCATTGAAACAAAGAACCTACTCCAATGATAGCTGCCGCCCCCACTTAAAGCACGCGACTGAAATGCAAAAATTGCAAACAGCCGGTGAAAAGTTCAATAACCTCTGGCTCGATTCACAGGAAATCAAGCAAACAGGACTTGGCTGCAGAGAAGCTAGCGGCCCGCATAGGTTCTATTCGATATTCTATTGTGGTTGGGTCGGAGTCAAGGCCGCATTTATTATGTGCTTGATAATTAAGATAACATTTTAGCATTTTTAATATAAATTAAATTAATGGTTTCCTATTTCAAAAATTACATTTTAGAAGATGTTTTGTAAATTTTTTTGGGGAAACACTGGTTCCCTTGCTTCTATGGACTGCACGCCACTGCCATGGTGACTGTAATCAACATATTATAGTGATAATAATAAAAAAAGAACGTCAAACGAGACACTAAATAACGAAATATTATTTTATGCAGTAACAAGTTTTATATTATAAAAATAAAATAAAATGAAACAACTTAAATTATAAAAGAAAATTAAATCCCTTAATACACAAAACTCTACCTAATTAATTAAGTGTTCAAAATGTCTGCCGTTCCCTCGAACACATAGTTCAACCCGTCTTTGGAATGCACTGCTTAAATTTCGATACATGGCAACACTATTATTTGCAAAACAATTTCTAATCCTTAATTTCCTTTGTTGTGGGAGGTATGTTGTACACTTCTTCTTTAACATACCCCCATATGCTAAAGTCCATTTATGTACGATCTGACGATCTAGCCGGCCACGAAACAGCTCCACCTCTTCCAATCTAGCGATCTGGGTATGTTTGACTTAAAAATGTTCTGATAGCCCCTGTGGAATGAAATGAAGAAACTACATTTGGTATTTGAGCTACTAACCCAGGTAAATGATTTTGCAAAAATCTAAGTAGACGTCCCCTGTTACCTTTTGCTCAAAAAATGTGACCCAAATACAGGGTTACCTAAAATACCTTCCCAAACATTTAATGACCATCTAATTTGGGAAATATATCTTACCACATGTGGATTTTCTGTTGCATAGTTGTGGAAATTGTCTCTCTTAATACTCTCATTCTTATGAAACGTAAACTCGTCTACAAATGAGGAAAATTTCTTCTTTCTCTTATTTTGTTTTGAGTCCATAGACAAAACTCCAGTCTTCGGGAAAGAGTTCTTGGAATAATTGAATATGGTATGGATGCATTTTATCAGCTTTAAGTATTCGCTGAACCGTTCTTCATCCAACATCAACCTGCTGAGAAATGATGCGCATTTTCGGTGACTGCTAAAAGTACATTTAATTGATTTTCTTCAGTTTGACAACGTTTTTCTCGATTATTTTTATCATATGCCACACTACCAGATCTTTAGAAACATTCCAGAAACTTTTTAAATGCTCTCTTTCAAGTTCGCGTCGCTCGGAATACTGTTGCTGATACAATCTTTTCAATAATAGCGACTTCTTGTCACTAGCTCCCAATACAAAAACTATATCAACCATTTCGTCATGTGAAAAATTCATTATTTAAATTTGAAGCTAAACTATATTATACAATGTTTCTTACAGTAATCGCCACTAACAGATAAATTGAAAGTACTCTTTTCAAACAATATTACTTTGACGTATAATTTATTTTCTTTAGTAAACATGGCTAACAAGACATTACATCAATATGTTTTAATGCGTTTTCAACGACACAATTAATAAAAATTAATATGTCTCAAAAACTATTAGAGATAGGTATAAGATAAGATAGTTAGATACAGGGTGTGCCATTTAAAAAATCAAAGAAAAATTAGTTTTAATTTTGCAAAGTTGACATATTTGCAGCAAACACCATATACAATTATTAAGTAAGTGGTTATCTTAGTTAGACATTTATTTTCTTTGGTACAATTTTTCTTTATTGAAATCGTTGTAGGTTAGAAGTTATAGAGAATTATGGAAGACCATGGTTTTTTTTTTTAATTTAGATTTTTTTTTGAATAATTTGAGCAAATAAAAAAAATTAAGTGGCTTCTAAACAGCAATCAGCAGCTTAAGCTTAGAGAATAACCTCCGCATGGTATACGTTTTTTTTTGCCTTATTTTTTATTGTAACCCGTTATAAATTCCAGCCATTACTGGCATTATCATAAGATTGCCCCTATAATTTACAACATCTAGATTTAAATCCTTTAAGATATTATCAACAGCAACTTCCATATCTGCGGCTTCATGTCCTACGTGGGAAATAGATATAGCAAATCTCTCAAAAATATTTCCTTCTTAAACATATCATAAAAGGAATGTTAACTGATCAGCTTTGGTTATATCTGGAGTCCATGATTGTTGAAAAATATGTATTGCTATGAATTTCCCGGCAATTGTTTGTGGGGACCTCGCAGCGTCTGGGGCCCTAGGGCAATTGCCCTTTTGTAAATCCGGCACTGATGTTAAATCATTCCAGAATATAGTTTCAAAATAATTGCTTCTTATTGCTTTAATGTTGTTTGAGAAATAATGTCTCTAAAAGCGGGTCTACACTAAACCAACAAAAAGGAAACATTTAAGCGACATTTCTGTTTTTATTCCACTTTGTTGATGTTTTCAGCAATTTTTTATTTTTCAGTTGGTTGCCGGTAAACATCAAAGGGTTGCTGTTTGGTTTCGGTTTCTTGTAACATTATCAGTTTAGTGTGGACTTGTTTTGAAACAGTATCAATTGCTGCTTTGTTCTCGAAGTTTTCGTGATAAGGCAGAAATGGGGAAGTATGACGAACCGATAGAAAATGCACTAGAACAGGGGCAAATACAGGAGAAACTGACACCATACATTTGTTTTCCTTTGTCATCCGCAAATTCAAGCTCAGCTGCATCTTCTGACCCTTTCATTGTTAACTCCTACACAAATCTCCCTAGCGGTGAATCGCCTGTTTTTGAAGCCATTTAGTCCAACAAACAATTTTTCGTTTCGTCTTCAACAATACAACCGAGAATATAAACAATAATTTCATAATACTCTTGCCATTTCTAGTTTCATATTTTTGAAATACACTTTTTGATTTTCGTTCACACGTGTATCATTTATAGCTATTTTTAAGAGTATTGAAACTAATTGTACAGGGTGTTCCAGCGAGGACTGAACAGGGACCTATTTTCGACCTTCCTTGTATTTTGGAAAAATTCAAAATAGCCAATCGATGTATTTTTTCTTGTAGAATCCAAAAATGTCATCGAAAAAATATTTGAACCAGAAACAAAAGAGTTACGCTATGCATCAGGTGTTTTTTAAATGGAATGTATCGTTTTTTATACGATTTTTGGAAAGAGTGATTTTTCTTTATGTCCGTTCGGATTAAAAGATTTGATTTTGCGATAGCTGTTTATATTACATTTTAATGTTTTACAAACTAAAATTTTAGCTTCACCTGTTTAAAATATACGATAGGTTGGTATAGGTGATCAAGGTAAAATGACGTTTGAATGCTTTGTCAATAAAAATTGACATTATTTTAATTATTGTCGAAGTCTTCACCTAAAAAATATATATTTGACTCTGATCGAAATGAAATACTCTTTGGACGAGAGACTACAGATTGTTATGCTATTTTACAAGTGCCAAGAAAATGCAAGAGAAGCAAGAAGAAGATTTATTGCCAATTTTCATAGAAATATATCCATCAATACAATTCTAAGGATAAAAAACCTATTTGAGGAAAATAAAACTTTACATGATAGAAAAAGAAATTCAATAAAAAATAATTATTAAATAATAAAATAAAACTACTAATAACATAAGTTTTCAATGTGACCGCCGTTTTTCTCGAAACAACATCGATAACCCCTTTGTAGCCTTTCTAAACTTGCTGTTACAATATGATTTTCCTGGTTAAGGCGGTTTATTTCATCGACAATTTTTCCCATGATCTCTTGAATATTTTCGTTTCGTTGTCTGTATACGACGTTCTTCAAATGGCCCCAAAGAAATGTATCCAAAACTGAGAGATCGGGGCTATTGGGCGGCCAAGCATATGTTTCATTTCGCCCTATCCATTCGTTATGGCGCCGATTTAAAAATTGAACCACATCATGCACGGTGTGAGGAGGCGCCCCATCATGTTGCCAAATTAAATTCTGATATTCTGCCAATGGTAAGTCCTCCAAAAATTTTCAATTTCGTTTTCTAAAAACTCATAATATCTGTGGCCATTTAAAGTCCCGTTAAAAAATATTGGTCCCAAAATTTTATTGTTTTTTATCCCACACCAAACATGAATAGAATTCCTCCCTTGAAATTTAATAGTCTGGAACTTTTTTGGATTTTCAACGGCCCAGTGGTGACTATTATGTCTGTTGAATACTCCCGATGTTGTGAAAGTAGCTTCGTCGGTCCACACAATATTTTTGAATAAATCAGGGTCTTCGTTTTCTTGCCGAATTACCATTTGAGAAACAAATTGGAAGCGAAGTTCTTTTTGTGCCGGTGTTAGGTGTTGAAGTGGAAGGATACGAAAAGGCCTAAATTTATGAATTTTCAGAGTCCTGTGAACAGTCCCTCGGGTAACTCTTCTGCGCCTTACACCGCCACCGTACTGAACTTCCCGAACTGCATCCGAAATAGATTTAGTTGGATTAACATGAAAATAATTTATAATGGCCTGGTCTCGATTTCTTCTTCTTTGTATATTTCTTTTTCTATATTTCTCTTAGAATTGTATTGATGGATATATTTCTATGAAAATTTGCAATAAATCTTCTTCTTGCTTCTCTTGCATTTTCTTGGCACTTGTAAAATAGCATAACAATCTGTAGTCTCTCGTCCAAAGAGTATTTCATTTCGATCAGAGTCAAATATATATTTTTTAGGTGAAGACTTCGACAATAATTAAAATAATGTCAATTTTTATTGACAAAGCATTCAAACGTCATTTTACCTTGATCACCTATACCAACCTATCGTATATTTTAAACAGGTAAAGCTAAAATTTTAGTTTGTAAAACATTAAAATGTAATATAAACAGCTATCGCAAAATCAAATCTTTTAATCAGAACGGACATAAAAAAAATCACTCTTTCCAAAAATCGTATAAAAAACGATACATTCCATTTAAAAAACACCTGATGCATAGCGTAACTCTTTTGTTTCTGGTTCAAATATTTTTTCGATGATATTTTTGGATTCTACAAGAAAAAATACATCGATTGGCTATTTTGAATTTTTCCAAAATACAAGGAAGGTCGAAAATAGGTCCCTGTTCAGTCCTCGCTGGAACACCCTGTACAGTTACTCCATGCTAATAATTATAGTTAAAAACATATCTTACCATAACATATGCTTATAAAGGCGCGATAAGGGCATCACAGATCTCTGGAATTATTAGTGTTATTCACTGGCTTCCAAAAATCTTACTTTAATGGTCAAACGTTCTGTTACTCTTGATTCGTTTCGAAAATTGTGGTTTTCTTATGTATTGCCGGTCCAACCATTTGAAGATGACACGGTCTAATCCCAAGAAACATGATTCTTTAAAAGCTGCCTGTAAAAAATATATTAGCAAAATTTTTGAAGCAAAACATTTCTGAATGTCGCGTCGGTGCAAATATCCTTTTTGTTACATCCGGCTTGATATTTTTTGATTCGAAACTTTTCGAGAGATTTCGATAGTTCTGTTTAACAGGAGTAAAAAAAATTGAATCTAAGATGAATCATTTCAATTCACTCAATGATTGTATTGTTTCATACAAAAAATTTTTTCTCGCAAACGCATCAATCTTTCGAATGTAGTCATTACTTCTTTGAATATTTTCATTGAAATAATAGAAATAAATTACGAAACCGTATTCGGGCCACACTATTTCTTTTTCTATAAATTAAGACCAATTTCCAGTGTAAAGTGGGAATTAAGACTAATTCCCAGTTTAAACAGGGAAATAAAGTTAACTCTTTCTATAGGGGGTAGTAAACGTCAATGGCGTAGTAAAAAAATATATTTTTTTAAATGCTTTTTAAACTTGTTTTATCATTATTTCAATTTAAGCGAAATTTTGCAATTAAGTGAGATGGAAAACGACAATATTTATTTTAAAAATGCAATATATTTTTTATTATTACCTCAAATTTAACCAATTTTTGCAGACAGACACTTAATATATGGTCTTTGAATAGGGGAGTTGGCAACCAAAAGAGAGGGAGTAAATAATTATTTTTTAAAATGCAATATTTCTTTTATCACTACCTCAAATTAAACATAAATTTTACAAAAAGTTGAACCAATATGCACTTGATATTTTAATATATGGTCTTTCGTGTTTCTTAGGTGGGGTGGCAAACGACAGGGACGGAGTTAAAAATTAATTTATTTTAAAATATATTCTTTGTTTTATCATTACCAAACTTTAACGAAAATATCAGATCGTTTAATATACACTTACCATATGGTCTTTTCTAGGTTGAGTGACAAATGACAAGGGCAGAGTAAAAAATTAATTTATTTTTAAAAATACAATGTCTCTTTTATCATTACCTCAAATTAAACAAAAATTTGCCAAAAGATAAACCAATATACACTTAATATATGGTCTTTCGCTAGGTGGGGTGGCAATCGACAGGGGCGGAGTTAAACTTTAACTTAAAAATTAATCATTTTTTTTAAATAATTGGACCAATATAATCTTAATATAGGGTTTTTCACTAAGTGGGGTGGCAAACGACACGATAGGGGCGGAGTAAAAAATTATTTTATAATAACCTGCAACTTTTGGTAAAAATAAATAGTTGAACCGAAAAAATAAGACCTATTTTTTTCAGCTCACTCTGTTTATAAAATGGTTCCACTTAAAAATTACTTTTTCCTTACCCCCTGATAGTATTATATAAACATTTGAGGAAAATCTTCGACAGTTAGGACACTCCGATGTGCGTGGTTCTTTTCCAGAAGCCACAACATGCAACACTTATTTAGGCAGTGTGAACTGTGCGAATAGAGTTTAATTCCGGGTTAAAGTGAATACTTACCCTCTAGTAATCTGGTAAAATAGAATTTCACAAAGCACTATAGTACCAACAATACAAAACTCTAATCTAACAGTAACACCCCACTTGCTATTAGCTGCTATTACTGTGCTACAAATAAGACGTCTAGTCGGGATTGTTATAAATCCCGGCTAATCGTGACGTCACTTGCATGATTTCAACAATCAACCGGAATTGATATGAATACCGGAGCCGGGAGGCTAGTCACAGCGATAAAATTCACCGACTCCATTCTTATTTTCGACTATATCTCTAATTATAGCATATAGCAAAAAAATATACTATCAAAAACGTCTAAAAAAGTCTAAAAACGTTTCAAAGGAAACCTGGTCTATTACACAGGCCAACACACATTTTGGTGCCTGCGATTTTTTAACTGTTCCTGGTAATTTTTGTCTATCAGATCTAGTTTAAAAATAAAAAAATTGTGTATATATTTTACGTTATAACTGTTATAATATATAATATTACTATTGCCAGTTACAAAAACAAAGACACATGGATTTAAGCATGTATTGCAAAACCTTAATTTACATAATTACATTAGTCACTAATGACATAAAAATTTTATTTTATACGACTGTTTAGAATGGAGTTCACTAGGGCAGTCTCGTTGAATGCTCCAGCAGTAGTCCGCCATCATGGGGATATCCCATCGTCTTTGATAACGATCTTCCATAGTTTTAATATCCTGATGGAATCTTTCCCCCTGTTCTTCACTACAATCACCTAAGTTTTCTGGAAAACTATCTAGGTGGCTGTGGAGGTAGTGAACTTTTATACTCATGTTACAGCCGAGAATATTAAAATTTGAAAGTATAGTTTCCACTAATTCTCTGCTTTATGATTGCCAAGAAAATTTTGTACTACTTGAAGAAATGAACACCAAGCTTTAGATTCAGTCTCGTTCATTGATGTGGTGAATTGTGGATCTTTAACAAGTTGCCTTATTTGAGGACCATCAAATATACCAGGTTTTAGTTTTTTCGTGCTAATGCCAGGAAATTTACGTGACAAATACCCAAAACAATTTCCATCTCGATTTAAAGCCTTCACAAATTGCTTCATTAAGCCTAGCTTATGCAAGGGCGGAAGTAAGATTTTTTCTCTTGAAACCAAAGGTTCGTTGATCACATTTTGTTTTCCTTGAATCATAACATCTCTTGAAGACCAATTTTTGTTAACCCAGTGCTCATTTTTAGCTCTGCTGTCCCAAAGGCACAAAAAACAAGGATATTTTGTATAAGCACTCGGCTGTCCAAGGAGGAAGTTAACCATTTTTAAATCAACACAAATTGCCCACTGATGTTCTTCGTATTTACTTCTTTACGTATAATATTCTTTCAGTTTAGTGTCTTGATACTACAAAACGACCAAAATTTACACAAAATGATAGCACAACTTTACTTGGGAAAACTCAGTAATATACTAAATCGAGTACAGCCAAGCAGGTATAGAAGGATCGGGTCATAGGCAATTACAGGTATAAAAGTAATTAAGAGCAGTGTATTGAGTAGTTCCTAGTATAGGAACATTGGGTCAGGGACAATTCCAGGTATCCATTTGGTTAATTAGATTCTGGGAAATTTCTATTTTGACGATTAAGTACATATTTATCTCTTTATTTGTTGTCCTTTATCAGAAAAAAATATCGATTAACCTGTAACCTGTATCTCAAAAACTAGAGCTGATAGAAAAAATCTGGTGGCATTTCTGGAATCAGCATATTAAAAACATCTAAAATCAGTTGTTCGATTTCCGGCACCAAAATTTTGTTTTCATTTTGTTACCCTGTGTTATCAATGAACTCAGAAACAAATCAAACCCTGTGACTCAGATCTTGCTAAGGCGAAATGACCTAAATGATTATTTTATTAACGTAAGCAAACATTTTACCCCTGGTATCTCGCCAAGTTTGGACCGTGGGGGCGAAAAAACTAACCCTTGCAATTATCGCCCAGTGCTATCAAAAATCATTGAAAAGTTACTAAAGAATCGTCTTTGCCATTTCTCCTTAAAAATCAGATAATATCCCCGAATCAGTTCGGATTTTAACCCAACAAGTGCACCAGTTCTCGTTGCTTAGCGACGTCTATATCCCTGAATAACAACCACCCCATCGCCTCAGTTTTTTGTGACTATGCAAAAGCCTCTGACTGTGTTAGTCATGAAATTCTGATAAGCAAGCTGAATTTTGATGGAATCCGTGGTATTTCTTTAAATTGGTTTAAATCTTATCTCGAGAATAGACCACAATTTGTAAAGGTAAATGGTTCTGATTCTGATTGGAAATTGATTACAAGTGGAGTCCCTCAGGGTCCGGTCTTCGGATCTATTCTTTTTTTGTTATACATTAATGATATCACCAACCTAAAAATTAATAGAAAAATCTCTCTTTTTGCTGACGACACAAGCATAACATGGAGTAATTTTGAAACAACGTCTTAACATTTTAATATGTTCAACGACCTTGTTATGATTAAGATTTGGTCTGATTCTAATCTGCTTTGCTTCAATGTGGATAAAACGGTGGCTTTATCTTATAAGGGGACTTTACAACCACTTCAGCTACTTAACAGCAACATTAAATACGTTAAAAAAAGTCGGTTAAATTTCTGGGATTGAATATAAATAACAACCTAAAATGGTCTAAGCATATTGACACCTTAACTAAAAAACTTCCTGCCGCCTGCTTTGCCATTCGATCAGTTTCAAAAGAACTGGACGTGTCTTCTTCTAGACTTACTTATTTCTCTCTCTTCGAATCCCATCTCCGCTTTGACCTTCCCTTTTGGGGTTGCTGTACCACCGAGCAATTTCTAAGTATTTTTAGGCTTCAGAAGAGAGCAATTCGCTATTTGGTCTAAATAATAAAGTACACTGCCGATACTATTTCAAAAAACATGAAATATTAATACTGCCTGCATTATTTATTTTAGAAACCTTCTTTTTGATGAGAAGACATATAAACACATTCCAGGAAAGACCACAAACACTTATATCATACCAGAAACTCTAGGCAAGACATACACCTTCTTACTCCTTCCACAGAATTAATAAAAAAATCAATTATTTACAACGCCATAAAACTTTACAATCATCTTCCAGAACATTCAAAAATAATCACTATGTTGCACTCTTTCGAAAAAAAAACCAAAGCGTACCTCATTGAAAGACCCTTTTACTGAGTTAATGATTCTTATAATGAATAAGTCTTATTAAAATGTTTTTTATTTGCTTTTTTACTTAAATCTGCTGCTAGCATAGAATTTGAAAATATTTTATAGGGAATGAACTGTCTGATAGTCCGTTAACATTAATTATTTTTGTTACATGTTAGATTAAAGTTATACATTTTCTATTTTTTTCTAATACACTTTAATTACTATATTAGTTCAGTACACTTTTTGTTTAACTTCACTTATTTTGCTTGTATAACGATAACAAAAAAGAGTTTAAGGTCGCGTAATTTTAATTTCAATTGTTAAGTTCACCAGGATTTATTAACCTCTACGGCAATATTATGTCCTAACGAATGTTATACAGGGTGATTCATGAGGAAATGTCAATACTTCAGGTACATATTCAGGACCAAAAAATTAACATAAAAGTCTATATAAATAAGTGTCCGCAAGGCCTTAGTTCTCGAGATACAGGGTTTTAAAGTTTTTATTTAATTTTCCTATTTTTTAAATAAAATCTATGATAATGTAAATAATGGAGTGAAAATTGATATACGGGGGTTTTTTGGTATGATAAATTCGAATCTAATATTAGTATTGCTCTTACTTGTAGGGGGCGCCACCTACATGTCTTTCTACTTCTTCGAACAATCACAACTTTTTGGTACAATCTTGTATTACATTTTTGAGTAAAACAAATTATTCCCTTGCCATTTCTACGTCAAAAAGGTATACCTATTAAAAGTGGACACGAGCAACCGTTTTCGAGATATTTGGATTTAAAACAGTTTTGGGCGCATGTGATTTTTTTTATCAAATTCACATAAAGTATGCATGTATTGTAAAAAAATAGAAGTGTGCCTTGCCTGACAGAACAACTGCTGGTTGGTGTTCTCATCGTTTTTCCTGTTACTTAGCAATAGTAATGTCAGTTAATAATAAGATCAAATTTTGTCACTGTCAATTTCTGTTCATAACTTTTATTATCTGACAATAATCATTTAAGAAACTTTAGATCTAAATACGTCATTATGCCTGTGATATTCTCGCATCGTGAATATGCAGATATGATATTCGTCTATGGCTTCTGCAATGGGGTCGCAATTCAAGCAGTCGCGGAGTACCAGCGTCGTTTTCCAGATAGACAGGTGCCAGTTTTTCAACAAGTTTTCACTACTGCTGGAGAATCTGGGATGTTTCCAAGTGCGAAAATTGTATCTGAAAGGGAATCGGGACCCAACGTTGAAGTAGAAGAGGCTATACTCAATCTCGTCGAAAATGATCCAAGCATAAGCACTAGGCGGATTGCAGATACTTATCAAATTACACAATCGTCTGCTTGGAGAAATCTTCACATTAATTGTTTATACCCATTTCATTTACAACGGGTTCAACATTTGCAGGAGGGTGATTTTGAGTTGAGAATGCAATTCTGTAACTGGATTAATGAAGATCAAAGGTTGTATAGGAATGTTTTGTTCACTGATGAAGCACAGTTCACGCGTGATGGTATAAATAATCTTCATAATGAAAACCGGTGGTCCTATGAAAATCCTCACGCTATAGTAGAACATAATTTCCAACATAAATTTAGCATTAATGTGTGGTGTGGAATGTTAAATGGTCATTTAATTGGTCCATTTATAATCGATGGTAGTCTTAAAGGAGAAAAATTTTTAAACTTTCTTGGAAATCACTTGCGAAATCTATTAGAAGACGTTCCCCTTAATGTAAGACAAAACATGTATTTGCAGCATGATGGAGCCCCTGCACACTACAGTTTACTTGTAAGAGATTTTTTAAACCAAAACTTTCCAAACCGATGGATTGGTCGGGGAGGTCCCTTTAATTGGCCACCTAGATCGCCAGACCTTAATCCTTTGGATTATTGTCTTTGGGGATGGTTCAAATCACTGGTATATTCCACTAAAGTAAATACAAGAGAAGCATTATTAGATCGGATAACAAACGCAGCACAAACACTAAGAAATGCGCCCGAATGTATCCACAGAGCAACCCGAGCTATACACCATAGAGCTGACCTGTGCTTAGAAGCAAATGCTGGAATTTTTGAAAATTATAAAACGTAACCTAGATTTTATTAAAAATAACTTAATAATAACAATTTTAATATAAATTAAATACCTTTTGTTTAGTTTATGTCTGAGGCACTGAATACACACCTCAAAAAAATGTGTTAGTTTTTCATTTCAAAGCTTTTGTCCAAGATGCGTTTAAATTTGGACAAAATAACAAACTTTTAAAATTTTGCGATAAAAAATTACATGCGCCGAAATTGTTTTAAATCCAAATATCTCGAAAACGGTTGCTCGTATCCACTTTTAACAGGTATACCTTTTTGACGTAGAAATGGCAAGGGAATAATTTGTTTTACTCAAAAATGTAATACAAGACTGTACCAAAAAGTTGTGATTGTTCGAAGGAGTAAAAAGACATGTAGGTGGCGCCTCCTACAAGTAAGAGCAATACTAATATTAGATTCGAATTTGTCATACCAAAAAACCTCCGTATATCAATTTTCACTCCATTATTTACATTACATTAGCATAGATTTTATTTAAAAAATAGGAAAATTAATTAAAAACTTTAACACCCTGTATCTCGAGAACTAAGGCCTTGCGGACACTTATTTATATAGACTTTTATGTTAATTTTTTGGTCCTGAATATGTACCTAAAGTATTGACATTTCATCATGAATCACCCTGTATATACAATTTATGTATTTGCATTGACCTATCGAAAAATATGTTTTTTTCGATTAATTTTTCGTTTTTCATTGTTTTGTTTTTTTTTTGTTTTAAGGTAAATTTCGCTTTGTCCATAAAATTGTATCAATTTTCCTGCGGCAATAAAGCAGACTTTTGTTTGCTTGTTTGTTGTTAATTGAAACAAAAAACGCCGCCAGTCGCCAGTAATGACTTCGAGAGTCGTTCCGAACAAGTCGTAAATTAACAAATATAGAAAAAGGTCTCAGTATTCAGTAAATTATAATTTTACATTTTACAACAAACATGACACGTGTTTCGCCCTTTCGAGCGTTATCAGACCTACAAACAACAGAGAGAACCTTAGTAAATAATCACACTCACAAATCCTAAAACAATAACTTACCAATAGAATAAAACACACTAAAGCACAACTACTTCTACATATTAGATTGACACTAAAATGAGGTTAAGTCTCACATGACAAAATATTAAAAAAGATTCATGTCTCTAGCTGGGATCGATCCCGAACCGCCTGAGTGGGAGGCCGAAGTAAGTACCTACAAACCGCTGCGCTGGAGTAGTCAAAGGAACTAATCAAAAACTCTCACTCTATAAACTAGTAAATGAAATGAAGCTTGCCTACAATTATTATTACATTAAATTGTTAATATTAGGGTTGGTTCGAAATTAAAAACATCGTTAACGCAAGTAAGAATAGGATTTTTATAGCTTTGGTTATTCCCATTTTTTCTAGAAGGTCAAGCTTTTTCCCCTTCGGACATTCATGTAAAACATCAACGTCAGAAATGGAAAATTCATGACCTGACTCTAACAAATGATTGGCAAAAGCTGAAACAGTCTCAGTTACATCCGTATTTCTGAATTTGTTGACAAGGGTCAAATGTTCTCTCACCCTTGTGGAAATTTTTCTACCAGTTTGTCCCACATAGGTCGTGGAACATTCGCTGCAATTTAGTGCATACACCCCAGATCTGGACAATTTATCGGTTGTGTCCTTTGTCCTTACTAAATGTCTGTTGAGAGTATTTACTGTTTTGAATGAAATATTGATATTTATAACATTTTTAAAAAATTAGCCAGTCGGAGAGAAATAATGCACTTGAAAAAATTTGTCTCATCCCTAAGTTTTGAATGTATAACAGTATAGGACATTTTGTACTTGTTTATAAATTTATAATATAATTTGGTGACAGACTCCAAAGAAAAACCGTTATTCATACCAATCTGCATTATAATATCACGCTCCTTATTAAAGGCTTCCCTTGACGATGGTAAATTACACAACCGATAGAAAATCGAGTCGAGTCGTATATTGTCTAAAGGAACTTTTCTCGCGGTAACTTAGTTAATTTTTGGTATCTTAGATACTTTTCGCTATATAAGTTACTTTTCGATATCTAAGATACTAGTTACTTTTTGCCAAAAAATAAAGGAACTAAGTTACTCTAAAGTAACTAAGATACTTTTTTCTGGCAGCTCTGCTGTGAATTAGTTTTAATTTCCACTTTAAACTGGAAATTATAAAAAAAGAAATAGTGTGGCCAGAATACGCTTTTGCAATAAATAAATTAAACATTAGTACATTTAGCACACCCATATAAATAAACAATCAAGGAACATAACTTTCTTTGAGAAGAGATTGAAACCGTATGACACGCTGCTGTCACGCTCCAAGGGGTGCATCTAACTGCGAAATAATTTGTCACGCTAAAAATATGAGAACACACCCGAATGATGTCCAACTCGACTAACGTTGAAGTGCTGTTATTTCATTTTTTGAAGATGAACAGTTGTGTCGCGAAAAACTGTGTACCCACTTATCAGTTTGAAAAATGACCCAAATAGTGTCGACGATTATAGTGATACTTGGTATTGCTCAACTTGTTGTTGCCAGTGAGGATGCTAGAATTGTCCAGGTAAGTATTTAAGATAGTCAAACAAAAATTACCTGAATGACTTATTTTAAAAAGTTTTCTAAAAGACCAGATATATTCTTACATAAAAAAAGCACTTTTCGTGTAAAATCGCCATACATCGGTCTATAACAGACAGTCCGTTACCCAGATGCTGAGTCCGTTTTCAACAATTATCTATCAAAATATCTGTCTTGTCCCTTCAAATGTCCTTCAATAAATCCAACTTTTACAATTATATTTTAAGGGAAAAGTTCAAGCACAAAATTTCATTTTTGTATTTCGATGAAATTGAAGGAATAACTTTTTATAAAAAAATAGGTTATCTATATATTAAAAACAGAAAATAGTATAGTAAACAAACAGGTCTTAAAAATCTATAGGCAAATGAGTACGAAAATGATGAATTTTAGTTAAATACCTACTCTAGTTCATAAATGCATAACAAAAATAAAAAATACCTCTAATAAAAAAAAGAAATAAAAAATAAAAAAAGGAACGAACGATATGCATTTCGAGATTAATAGGTATAGGTAAAATAATAAACAAAAATTAATTAATTATTAAAAAATAATAACTATACTCTGGTTCAAGCCAAACTAAAATATAATAAAAAACAAAAAGTACAAGAATCGTTTCCTTCAATGCATAAAAGCTGCATACCAAGTTTCACAAAAATATCTAGAATAGTTTCGCAAATATTTGAAAAAACGATTTTTTTACCTTATACCTTTGGCAACCTATAGTTGAAAAATTAAGACCTTTAGGACATATCCTCATATGAAGTTTTTTCTCAAAATGGAGCCAGAATAAATATTATTCATGTTATTAAGAAACACCATGTATAATACATAGATACATAATACATGCCAATAAATCAAAAGGCCTTTGTTGTATAAAAGGTGATTCATGGTAAATGAATCCTTGGACGTTTCTGGAGAATGGGTGAGTGGATCTTTTTAAAATTTCGGTTACACCCATAAATGACCTTGGTCTACCGTTTTAAAATATTTTCAGGCCTACGGTGTTGCCGCTTCTACCCAAAACAGGTGGCAACATCGCTATGAAATGCCCTCTATTTTTTCAGTTTTTCTGAAACTACAAGTATTTCTGAGCAACTTATCTGAATACTTCTCTATACCTAACTGTAGCCTTTTTCCAGGAATTATTTTATTTTAAATTTTTTTAACGAAAACAAGACTTCAAATAAATGTGAATTTCTTCCAACTCTAAAACAATTTTATTCTGAAAATTGGGCTACGGTTAAATAATTCCTTTAGGTATTTGATTTTTTTGTCACCTTAGTTGAAACATGCAGGGTGCTCCAGAAATAAATGTATGTTGGTAACTTATAAACGCGCGAGAGAATAGATTTTTTTAAATGGGACACCCTGTATGTCAATACTGATTTAAGAAGCTGCGAAAAGTAGCTTTCTAATAATGTATACTTTGCCTATTCACCTAACCTAACCCTTCACGTTTTTGATTTATAAGCAATTCTTTATGAAATATTATAATAACGTGTCATTTTCAATCAATCTATTAGCAGTGTGCCATGAAAACAATTTTTGTAAGACGCCATGATAGTTTGTTTGACAGAAGTTTCATTCTTGAGCTTTTTATTTTAAGTCAAAGTTAAAATGGAAGTGACATGAAGTTACTTGAATACAGTTGTAATGAATTTATTTATTTTGCATGGTCAGTGTGATAAGATTATCAAGATAACGTGTAGAAAATTGAATGAAACGTATCCAGATTTACCACAAATGAATATCAAAAAATTCATTCGAATTCAGAACAATTTTGGAGATGTTGGTGCAGCTTTAAAACTGCCAAGAAATTTGCCCAAACCGGTGACTTCCAATGAAGAAAATTAAAAAATGTTACTGATACGTACAAGGAAGATCCTTTTTTTTTTAAGAAAAATTATATGGACCGATGAATCAAAATTTTCTAGGGAAGGTATTTTTAATCGACGGAATCGTCGGTGTTGGGCCAATAAAAATCCGCACGATGCAAGAGAGAGAGAATTTCAGAAAAAAATTAGTTTTAATGTCTTCTGTTTGCTAATGGATAATCAGATTAGTTATTTGATATACGATGAGCAACTCACTTCCAGAAAATACTTAGATATTCTAACAGTGCTCGAGAAGTTCACAATAAATAAATCAGCACATAATTTATGCTTAAACGGTAACAAAATTAAAAATTCAGTTAATAATTTTTCTCATTTTTTATACAGGTCTTCGTGGAGTCCACTTTAGTATGGCTTCATTTTTTACCTTTTTTTTCCTTCGCCAGTTCATTTGAATATTTCTTTCTTATAAATAATCTTTGTCTTACGAACAGTCTTGGGGCATCTAGGTTTATGTTGTTGTGTCTATTTGTAATTATTTTCATTCTTACTTTACTCATAATTTACTTAAAAAGTCTTTTAAAATATTCACATATGTACAGAAAAGACGAAAATGTCTTAAAACTTTCACTTGAGGAAGTAAAATAATACTCTGAAAAATACAACTGAAAATACGGGTTTTGTGCAGGATATAGAATTTATGTGTCCTGAGAATGCAACAATAAAATAGTAAAACGTCGACAGTTTAAAAAAAATCTATTGTTTTTTTACTGGATCCCAACCCCAAATAATACAGCACTCTAACATAACAAGAGGATCCATCCATCCAAACCATTTAGAAACTTAATATCTGGGAAATCTCTACGGACCAGCGTAATAGGTAAAAACTGATAATGTGGGTTATAGAATTTATGTGTCCTGAGGATGCAACAATAAAATAGCGAAACGTCGACAGTTTAAAAAAGTCTGTTATTTTTCTACTGGATCCCAACCCCAAGTAATACACCAGTCTAACATAACAAGAGGATCGTTGACGAAAACCATTTAGACACTTAATATCTGGGAAATATCTGCAGTCCAACGGAGTAGGTAAAGACTGATAATATGGGTTTCATGCAGGACATAGAATCTATGTATTCTGAGGATGCAACAATAAAGTTGGGAAACATCGACAATTTAAAAAAAGACTTGCTTTTTTACTGGATCTTATCCCCAAATAATACAAAGCGGATAAACGCTTTTCTTTTCTGTCAATCTGTCTGTCTATCTGTCGGTTCGCGAAATAGCCACAAAACAACTTACCCAATTAATTTCAAATTTCGGAAAACAATTTAGGGTTATATGGGGATAACCTGGTAACAGTTTGGAAGTATTAGTAAAAAATGTATTTCCAATATTTGCATAAAAAAAATGTTACATAGAAATGAACTGGTAACATTTTGGTATGAATCCAAGAAAGTAAAACAAAATAGCGGCCCAATAAAATAATCAAAAAATGGTTAGTTTTTAGATATTGTTTTATTTATTTCTTTTATTTTAAAATTTTGAAAATGTAATGCAGAATATTTAAAAAAATCGGGTCACCGATTAATCAATATTTTGCTTAAGCTGCTTGCCGTAAAAAAACGGAATTTTGGAACACGGATTGACTGCAGGGTGTAGAGGTTCGGAAAAAAGGGATTTTTTAAAACTCAAGTTACAAGGGGATAAAATCACCCCTTAAATAATACAATATTTTATTTAAGAAACAGTTAGTTTTTAGAAAAAGGCTTGAATAGGTGTTATTTATTTTTATTTTTTACACATTTAAAGATTTTAAAAAATGTATACAAGGTGTTTAAAAAAGTGGGTCACTCTTGACATAAAATGCTGAATTTTGATATAGAGGTTCATTGTACGGTGTAAAGATTTGACAAGACGGGATTTTTCGAAACTTTTATTTCAAGGGGGTGAAACCACCCCTTGAATATAAAAATCTTTTTTATTTACAAAACGGTTAGTTTTTGAAAAAAAAACGCGTGAATAAAGGCATTTTATTCTAATTTTTTTCTACATTCGTAGAGTTTTTTCAATGAATACAGGGTGTTTTCAAAACTCGGGTCACTGATTAATCACGATCCTCCTCAAACCGCTTGACGCAAAACGCCGAATTTTTGTATACGGGTTGACTACAGAGCGTAGAGGTTCGATAAGTATGGTTTTTCAAAAGACTTGTAAGGGGGTGAAACCACCCCTTAAATATTAAATTATTTTCTATTAAAAAAAACGCTTAGGATCTCGGATAAACGCTTGAATACGGGTATTTTATTTTCATACTTTACATATTATAAGATTTTTCAAAAATTATACGGGGTGTTTCAAAAATATTGGGCCACTGATTAATCACAATCCCACTCAAACCTCTTGACGTAAAAAAGTTGAATTTTGTCATAGAGGTTGAATGTATGATGTAAAGGTTTGGTAAAAGGGGATTTTACGACCCTCAAATTTCAAGGGGTGAAACCGCCCGGCCCCTGCAATATTACACTTCTTATTATTTACAAAACGATTAGTTTTTCAAAAAAAAAGAACTTTGACAAGTGTATTTTATTTTATTATTTACATATTTTTTTTATGTATACAGGGTATTATATAAAAACGGATCTTAAGAGGTACTTAAATAAGACGATTTAAGCGCATCTCAATTTTCAGGTGCCATTTTCCCAAAGTCAGTTCAATTTAGGTATAGGAAACACCATACAAAAGTGTTTATCATAAAGATATTACAAAAATGCAATAATATACAGGGCATTTCATTAAAAAATAGATATTGCTATCGGTTTGGGTCAAAAGAGGCAACACTGCATAATTTGAAATATTTTAAAAAGAGAGTTTAAGTTCAATTATGTGTAGAGCCAAGGTTTGAAAGTACTCTGTTTATTAATTATTCAGATACTTCTAATAGGACACTCACCGTGAATAGCCCTTTGTATATACAATATACCTTTATCGATCAGATCTAATATACATACGTACATACATACATACATCCATACATTAATACACTTACCATACCTATTAAAATGAAACCACGGCTGGGTTACCCCAATATAACATTTTTTAAATATTGTTTATATTTGCTAATTTAAATTTATTTTAATATTTGTATTTTTCGATGTAATTAAAATTACATAAACACAAAACTTTTAAAAGTTCTGTGTTTTTGAAATATTTAAATATTTTCACATATATTTTATTTTGTACTTTCCAGCAATATTTAGACTTAGACAATATTGTATTATCATCGGGTTGTGCATGTGTACCAAATCTTGGTTTATTCCGATATAGGGAACTATATTACTATTATATTTTACGCACCATGTATATGTAAAAGACACTCACGATTGAACATCTAATATTGTATCGTGATCCAGTTTATGTATGTATACCAAATTTCAGTTAATTCCGATAAAAAAAAACTGTACTGTACCAGTTTGTATTCTTTACGCACCCTGTATCAGATATTTACGATTTGAAACCATCATATTGCACTGAGTTTATATAGGTGTACCCTGTACAAGACAAGATATTCAACACCATAATTTGTATCGTCATCAAGTTTATGTATATATTTGAACTTATTAGTAATATTTTGTAAGCACCCGGTATAAGATATTAATGATTGGACAACATATTATTGCATTGTCCTCTGGTTTATGTACGCATACTAAATCTCAGTCACTTCCAATAAAGGCTTCAAAATAAGTTGCAAGATTTAACCCGAATATTTTATGAGGCGCCATTTTGTTATGCTATCTTGGATTGGTACCAAAATTTTACCAGTTCATCTCCATGTCACAGTTAATTTTTCAGATCTATTTGAAGTTTTGTTTTCGTTATAAAAATTTCAAATTAATTAATTCCTGGAAAACGGCTGCAGATAGGTATAGAGAAGCATTCAGAAAAGTTGAAACAAGTGGGGTTTGAGAAAAAGAGAAAAACTGTTTTGGTGGTAAGCGAAATTTAAAAAGTTCCATCCACCGTGAATCACCCTGTATATCAATGTTGTGTTATTAACCTGGTCAACGAAAACGGCAAAACGTTTCCAAATTAAGCAGTATGCCAAGTAATTATAGTTCGACAATATGTTACTTAAACAAACAATAAAGACGCGTGTTGACCTAAAATTAGAGAGCGTGACGGCGCAGAGGAAAAGTTCTCGAAATACCGGACATAGGCTTTAATTCTGGTGTTCTTGTTGATAGCAAGAGTAAAAAAATTAAAATCCATTAACAAGGCTTCGCCTTATGAGTGGCTCATAATAGTTCTAATGCAAATTGCAACATTCAGTTATATAATGAATTGTTTTCATTAACCTGCTTTTTAAATGTTTGGCCAGATCTCGAGTGGCGAAATTCAACACGCAAAGTTTATTCAAATACTAAGAATGTGGTCATGTTATGGGCCAGAGATACGTAACATTTGTCATCAATCTTTTATTTGAAGAAGGTAGATAATGTAGAACGTTCATTAAACTCGTTCTGTCGGACTTGAATTGTCTTGAACTGTCATTGAATGAATGCTAAGTCTAAAGCTACGGGACTAAACACTAGTCCATATGTTTGGAATATCGACGCTAGGTTTACTGAATATACCTTGATGTCTTTCTATAAAAGCCACTGCATTTGATGTTGGCTTAACCAAATGTTAAATTCAAAAGTTGTTGGGTTCTGTCTGAACCGCCAAAATTTGCTAAACAGATTAACAAATGACAAATGCAAATTAAAAAATTGAGCATCGATTTTGTTATTTTAAATGAGACACCCTGTATATTTTTAATTCGATGGAAAGAACATTTTTTTCTGATTTCAAAAATATACAGTGTGTCCAAGATAAGGATGCACAGCATGGGCATCTCGGAAACGGTAAAAGATATATTGTCGGTTAATTTAGACAAAAGTTGCGTATTTTGATGCTCAACAAAATCCCGTTTTAAAAATTTGAAAATTCTAAGCCGTTTCGGAAATATCCGAGAAAAACCGAAATATTGCGATTTCGTTTTAATTTTTTTTTGAAGCTATTTGAAAAAATATGAAAAAATGGAAAACACTTTTTTATTCTCACTTTTTAAACTGTACAAGGTGACGTTAACAAATTTTTATTGCAACGTTTCGTTTCAATGGAACCACCATCAACTTTGATTTTTCTTATAGGAAGGAAAAAGTACACCCAGTATTAGATTGCGCTTTTCATTGCGAATTCAACGATGTACAGCACAATATGATTGATTACTTATGTTTTTATCCAGAAAAATGGCTTTTTAATACATTTCTAGCATTTTATTATAGTAGGGCATGAAATCCCAACGATAAAAGGAAGAAAAAACGGTTGACAAGTTCGAATGAATGTATTTATTTATTTACTAACTATAACAAATGTTCAAACAAATTACCTCCATTTTCTAAACAGAAGTACGCCCGTCTCACGGTAGACTCCAAAATATGACTTAACATTTCAGTAGTAATTGTATTAAATGGTGCTAGTACTGATTGATATAATTATTCCTCGTCAAAACATTTCTTAAATACCTCATTTTTTATGTAGCCCCCACAAGAAAAAGTCCAAGGGAGTTAGGTCCGGGGACCTTGGAGGCCAAGGTGTTTCACTGTAAGTCCCAATGTATCTTCCTTCAAACCGTTCAGCTAAATATTGGCGAACTTCTATGGAGTTAGGGGTTGGAGCACCATCTTGTTGGACCAACACCCGGTAAATTATCTAATGCATCTTCTAAATCGTGCCTCAAGATCTCAAGGTACCGCTCGGAAGTTAATGAATTGTGAAAGAAAATAAGGCCTATAATCTTGCTACCAAAAATCCCACTCCAAATATTAGATCCAAAGCGATCTTGATGTCCGGATGGTCTATTTACACGTGGATTTCGTTGTGACCAATAGTGGGTATTGCGCCTGTTAAAAATACCGTTGTTGGTTACCATGCTTTCATCAGACCAAATCACTTTATAAGGAAAATTAAGACTGTCTTCACACATCCTGGTATACCACTCATAAAAATATCTACGTCGTTCATCGTCACCCGGTTTTAATCCTTGACATATTCGGAATTTGTAAGGCTTCAATTGATTTTTCCTTAAAATAAATTGAGCTGTAGATCTAGCTACCCTCGCCTGGTCTTCAATTTGTCTGGTGGAAGTTTGTGGATTTTCAATAACAGATTGTAGAACGTTGTATTGTCATTGGAAGGTTTTTGTCGGGATAATACAGGCTTTTTAAATGATCCATATTCTTTTAGATTAAATAGCAAACACCGAAAAATACACTTGTCAGGTTGTCTCCGCTCTGGGTATTTATTAGAATACATGCGCTCGGCTCCTACACAATTTCTTTGGCATAAAATGTAGCAAGATAGCATATTACATTTTTCTTCGTTTGTAAAATTACCTCCATCCATTGTAGAACAAAATAAATTAAAAAACGACAACAACAATACAAACATTTACTTGTTTGAATATTTGTTAAATAAATAAATACGTTCATTCGAACTAGTCAACTGTTTTTTTCCTTTTATCGTTAGGATTTCATGGCATACTATAATAAAATGATAGAAATGTATTAAAAAGCCATTTTTCTGGATAAAAACACAAGTAACCATATTGTGTAGTACATCGTCGAATTCGCAATGAAAATCACAATCTAATACTGGGTGTACTTTTTTCCGTCCCATAAGAAAAATCAAAATTGATGATGATTCCATCGAAACGAAACGTTGTAATGAAAATTTGTTAACGTCACCTTGTATAGCTTGAAAAGTGAGAATGAAAAAGTGTTTTCCGTTTTTTTATATATATTCAAATAGCTTCAAAAGAAAATTAAAACGAAATCGCAATATTTCGGTTTTTCTCGGATATTTCCGGAACGGCTTACAATTTTCAAATTTGTAAAACGGGATTTTGTTGGACATCAAAATACGCAACTTTTGTTTTAATTTAACCGACACTATATCTCTTAGAGTTTCCAAGATCCCCATGCTGTGCATCGTTATCTTGGACACACTGTATACTTTATCTATGTTCAGACTAGCGGTTATCGCATAAATTCGATTTAAAACCTGGAAAAATCAAGTGCTCTGGCTGATAATAAATTTAACATAGGCGGCTTTGATTTCGATTGTTTTTATTTTAACATGGTAATTTTGTCATTGGGCACCTGATTTACTTAATTTCTTAATTATGAGAGTATTCTGACGAAGAAAAAGCAAATATTTTGAAAATATACTTTCGAGTAAATCATCAATATCTGCAATATATTATATTGTAAAAAATTTTGAAAACAGAAAGACTGTGACAAAACAGAAGCGAACAGTCACTAGAAATGAAGAAAGATATATGCAAAAATTGTTATATTTTGAAGGTAATTTTTAATTATTATTAATAACGATCAATCCCAGACGCTATATTAAATTTGAATGAGAAAATATGAAAAGTTCACGAACTGTAAAACATTACAAGTATAAAGATTATAAGTTTAGACCGGTTCAGAACTTAACAGACTTAAACAAAATACAGAGGGTTGCGTTATTACCGGGAAATGTTGGCAAGGATGCAGGAGATGAATTTCGCCAAGAAAATTATTTTTACAGATGAAACTATATTTTCTATGGCGGGGATGTTCAATGGGAGAAATAAACAGTTTTGGGCAACTACCAATCTTTCAGCAGAAGAGAGAAAAAACTGTAAAAAGTCGGGGCTGAAAGTCTATTTTGGTTTGGTGCGGCATCATGAAAACAAAGTTTTTGGGCCTATAGTCATACATGGTTCATTAAATGGTCAAAGATATTTGGAATTTATTATGAAATGATATAGAACAAGCTCTGGAAGAGGTTACCTTCCTAATAATATTAATTTTCACCACGATGGGGTTCCTTGTCATAACATTATTGAAGTTGCAGAATACCTTAATAATAAATATGATTTATGGATGGGGAGACACGGTGTCATAATTTGGCCTGCGAATAGCCCAGACCTTTGGCCTCTGGATTTCTTTCTTTGGTGATACCTTAAAAATAAAGTTTACTATAATAAACTACCAAAGATTCGGAAATTGGCTTTAAAATTGCAAGGCGAAATAAATAGTTTCTTCTTTATTTTCTTCCCGGTATCAATATTAAAACATCTATTATTATTTAGATAATTGTTTCATACAAATAACTCATTAAACTCAATTTAGATAATTTAATATTTGTAAGTAAGTCCCGGAAAAAATAAACAGTTAATTTTTCCGGGTTTTAAATAGAATTTATGCGATAACCGTTAGTCTGAACATAGACAAAGTATATATTTTTGAAATCCGAAAAAATGTTCTTTCCAACGAATTAAAAATATACAGGATGTCTCATTTAAAAAAATTGTAATTGTCATTTGTTAAACTTTGTTGAAACCCCGTTGAAAATATAACCGAAAACCCTGTACAAACACGATTTTACGATAACAGCATGGCATCTAAAAAAATTGGCTACAATTTCTTTAACGCACTTTTCAGTTAAAGCAAATATGAATAAACAAAGAGTATTATTTAAACTTAATATGTGCCTGAGATTAATACGATATTTGCATCTGTTTAAAGTATTTTGCAAATAATACAGTACAGCTGCACACATTTTGTTTTATTGATTTAGTACAGGTATGTAAAAAATTAAATACTGTTCGTTAACTAAAAAAATAACGGGCAGCAAGACGCGGAAAAATATTTAAAATGACTACTTATGTTTGCTGTACTTTAGTTTCATCTGTAAACAGAATAAAATGACAACTATTAAAAATCCCAATCAACTGTTCTTGATTCAGTCAAACGCCACTGGCTCCTTGTTTGTTTATACTCATTTCTTCTTCTTTCTCTTCAGTTTAACGGCCTTGAGCTGCCTGGGCTATACGGCCGACGTGGTTGCTATATTTTCAATTTTTAATTTTCAGTTTTGTTTGTTTTCTTTGCTACTATCTTTCAATGTCTTTTTATTGCTTCTTGGCTTCCACTAGATGCCCCTTGACAGTACTACTGGTCTCACGAGATGACCTTTTCTTTCAAACTATCTCTTTACCCCTCCTACTCCCGCCACATAGCGGCCATTACGCTAATATTCTATGTAGAACTGCGGCAGACGAACGGGATACAATGCAGGAACAACTAGGCCTCACACGTTCACAGCGCCTGCTCCCTTTCTAACGGGGTGGTTAGTTTCCTCTCTCAGCGGTTGAGTCTCCCGCTTCCCCCCGAAATAAAGCAGCAAAACCGAGCACGTGGAACCACTTATGTTAATAACACAGAGATCTGCCTTCGACGAGACGAACCGGAAGACTTTTATACTCATTTATACTGATAAGAAAAGTAGGGTTAGAAAAATTGTAATCAAGTTTTTCACACACCTGGCATTTATAATCGATATTAGCCTTATTAACTATAATAATATAAAATCGCTTAAAATGCACGAAAAACGATACTTTGCTGCTAGATGTCCATCGTCACACATACCGTTATCCACTTTACGCATATGCTATATGATTTTAGTGATTTTACGTTTGTGTTTACATGACCACATGTCCATACAACTTGTTGGGCGGCGTTGCCATATTTCGCCTTAAGAAATCTTTGTTATGGATCTTTACTAACAAATCCTTAATTTTGAAATTCGATTCGTTTTTTCTTGAAGCCCACATACTCTAGGCGAAATACATAATTATGATATCTTTTACCACAATATTCATTTTATTTATCCATGATTTTTTTGAATATAGTTTTCTTTGTAGGTTGCACTAATAAAACGCAGATTTGGCAACCTAGGGTCCAAAGCGTTTATAATGTGAAGTATTCTTGGCTCGTAAAATAATCATAATAGCCTATTCTTTCCTTGCCATATTCTAAGAGGTATACCGATGTTTGATAAAGAATTTTTAAATGGCCGTCACCCGTCACATGAACGTTGCGAAACTGTGCCAAACAAAATTTAGAGTTTAAGTGAAACACCCTGTATATTCCAGTAACCAGTTCAGTAATCTAATTACTTTACAGGGTACCAGTGTAAATCTAGGAGAAGCACTTCAGTTTCTTCGAGAATATGACACAGAAGCCTCAGATGTGTTTTCGAGTCAGTTCATCATTGGGCCTATTCCACCAATATGACTGATTTCAATAAAAGAAGAATGATCGAAGAACAAACATTAAGGTAGATATATTAGGATATAAAATGTATACAATAAAGACTTATTAGACACTCAGCTCCAGGCACGCTGGCAGGGTGGTCTACCCGCCGCCTCCCCCCCAAACACTTTAAAAATATTTCGATATGATTTTGTGTGAAGTGTCACTGTTTGGACCCCCTCCCTCCCTCGAAATGAATTTCTGATTTGGCCCCCTCCCCCAAACTGAATTTAGATGGAGTTGGATCTTAAAGTGAAGGAAAGGAAAATTAAAAAATGTTCTTTAACTATATTTGACAGAAAGCTTTTGCCATTAAAAAAGGCGACTTTGATGAAATTAAATATATTTTTATATTAAGAACGCTAAGTGTCATTTACATGCAATCAATACAAATTAAAGTGGTTAAGCAAAAGGTTGGAATTAATTTTTTACCTCGTAAAAGTAATTAACCTACCGCAATTCATTATCGGATGGCATTAATTAATTACCTTAATATCGTATAATCATACTAATCTAAGAAAAAAATCGGTGAATTTTCTTTACCTGGAACTTCCCTGGTTATGAATCTTCCCGTTTATTAGGAATAGAAAAGTGTGACCTAGTCTAGTTTGGTACTTATAGTCATTTAGTAACACATATATATATATATATATATATATATATATATATATATATATATATACTGTCTTTTTATTAAACGCCATTTTGTTCCACCATATTGGATTCCTACAGATATTTTACCAATTTCTACCTATTCCACACTTGACTTTTGGGCATCATTTAAATAGTGGCGGCTCGCTGGTAAAAAATTTCGAGAATTTTTTTATATGTGGAGGGGTAGAATATTTTTTTACGACTTACCTAAATTTTATATTCTAAATCAATTCTCCTATCCTAAATATCAGCAAATTTGTTTATAACATCCTCATAAAATGGATGAGTTGCCCTAATCTCCTCCAGAAATTCCTTTTGAATTGAAATATTGCCTAGAGAAGTAAGCCTTTCTTGAGATATTGTATTTCTTAAATAAGTTCTTACACGTTTGAGGCAAGAAAAACTTCTTTCCACTGAAGCACTTGTCGAAGGTATTGTCAGAATAAGGGAAAACACTTTATATGCTTTAGTTAAAATATCTTTAATTTCATTAATTTTTTTCACTTGCTCTTGCAGCAATATATTTCAATTACTGTCATTGGCAAAAATAAGAACAAGCTCATTTTTAAGGCGTTGACTTTTTGAAAATATTTCCCCTTATAACAGTAACAAATTTTCAAACGGGCCACTCGGAAAATTTAAACTATATTCGGAAAATTTTGCAGAATCTGCCCAACATAAAAATGTAAGTTTTTCATAGTCTTGAAAGCTTAGTGTCATTTCCATTAAAATCTGGTCCAATATTTCATAAAAAAGGGTTCTATAGTTAGCCCTAATTTCTTCAGGTGAAAGCTTAGCAACCCACATTTGTAATGATTTATTTCTGTAATAGAATTTCCTTTATCAAACATGGTATTAAAAAAAATGTTCATTTCTTTTTTTACAGAGCGCCTCACGACAGTGTTTTATATTGGATACGCAAAAATGAATGTCAAGCGATTTTTTTTAAAGAACGCAAATAGTATGTCCGTGATTGAAAAAATGTCATTAAATACTAATGCCAGAAACGCGAATTCAAAATCGTTCATCTCACCTAAAAATCCTCTCGCAAGCCGGATTGATTATTTTCATCAGATTGCTCACAG
>JAUTXW010004137.1:0-70852 GCA_030620095.1 Kuschelorhynchus macadamiae | reverse complement strand
CAAGAATCCCAAATTAAACTTCTGGTTAATTTTAAACGTTTCGTTGATTTAGGAAACACATAGATAAATAAAATATTTCGAATTTTTACTCTGGCAAAAATAACATTTCGGTGAGAGGAAATTAATGAGGGCTTTCCATGTATTTATTAGATGGTAGTACAATTAATTCTACGTTTATTTATTAAGTGCGCTTTTAATTTTGATGTTTATATATATATATATATATATATATATATATATATATATATATATATATATATAAATATATATATATATATATATATATATATATATATATATATATATATATATATATATATATATATATATATATATATATATATATATATATATAGAGTGAATCCTAGTCGTGACTGACTAATTAAGCAGAAAAATACTAAATTAGTGGGGATGCAGTCAAAGAAAACCAAAGGCCTAGTTCAAAAGATGAACCCTTTATTGTATAGTCAAGCTTTCGGGATTATTTACCCCTTCTTCAGGACATTTCTACAAAAAATTTTAGAAAAAGAAAACCACGTTAGTAACTAATTCTAGAATTTTGGTTTTTTATATAACTCACCAATGTGGGTTTAAAATAAAAGCAAGATTGCATTCCATCAAACAAGAATTTATGTAATGTCTATTCTAAAACAAACCATCACACTTTGGAACATTTAAATTACGAAAATATTGTTATTTAACTGTTATTACATGATTAAAAATTAAAAAAAAATTGAGGGATTATTGAAAACGAACGTTCATGAGGAACGCCATTATGTTACTTAAAACAGGTTGTGTTGCCGTATAAAACGATTTAATTTTTAAGATGATGAAATTACAAGGAAAACAAGGTGTGTAATAAGGATAGAGAATTGTTTTGTTAGATGTAAGCGACAAAGAAAGGAGAGAACTATACGACTGAACGTCGGTTACTCTGAACACGCGAAAGGTGATGGAGTGTTGCCTACATTAAGTGAAGGGCTATATACTGCCCAACGCAGTTTTAATCTCTACTAAATTTAAATAAATATATTTGAACATGAGAAGAACAAAAAATTAGTTAATGCTTTTTTTTTTTTGTGCCTAATTATCTGTTATGGAAACATAATTTTATTATTAAATGATGGAAGGGAGATTTAAGGAGTTATATTAAGTTCTATTATTTTTTTTTTTATCATTATAAAAATTTTGAAACAAAGTAGAGGGACGGAAAACAGAGAGAAACTCTTTCACTCGTCAGGGGCGGGAGCGTCCAAGCACTGGTATTTGTTTTTATGTAATTTTAGGATGTAGCTGTAAATGGTACTCAGACCTTGAGTATCACTTTTTTATTCATCACTGGATCCTGTGAAATTATGTGAATCATCTCTAAGAACGTGCGTTTGTAATATGATGAGGCTCTGTCAAGAATCTCAACATTATTCCAGTTAAGAGAATGGTTGTTATTAATAAAGTGTTCACTCAGTGCACAGGACGGTACCCCTCTCCGACAGTCACTTTTATGAGATGTGATTCTGCCCTTAAGGCTCCTAGACGTTTGCCCTATGTATACTAATTCACATTCGTTACAAGGAATTCTGTATACTACATTGTGGTTTTCAAGAGAGGACAAAGGTGTTTTAGTTTTTGTGAAAAGAAGAGATAAAGTCTTTTGTTGTTTTCTCGCTATTTTCACATCTGTATCTTTAAAAATATTGATCAATTTATTAGTGAGATTATCTATGTATGGAAGAGAGAAAAAACGTTGTGATGTATGAGGAGAAATATCATCCTGAGTCGACAATTGTATATTTATGTTACTAGGTGTGTTAACAGAAGAATGAGAAAGTAGTGGACTTGGATGAAAGTTAGGATCTCTAAAATTATCAGTTATGTTGTGTTCAGTTTGGAACAAAATTTTTAGCACTAGCTTTGGGGGGTATGAATTTTCTAAAAAAATGGTTTTTAACTGTTGTAACACTTGATGTCTTTTAGTAGGATGAGAAAGTTTAACGGCTCTAGTTTTCATGCCTATAATTAGATTGGTTTTTGTTCTAGCAGGGTGGTAGGAATAGTAGCTGATGAATCTGTTAGAACAGTATGGTTTTCTATACCATTGTGTTAGTAAAACATTGTCATCTGACCTGATGACTAACATGTCGAGGAAAGGAATGCTGTTGTTTACTTCCTTTTCACATGTAAATTGTATGTGTTCATTAAATGAATTAAACAGATCAAGAGCAAAATCTATTCTATCCCTGGGGAGCGCAAGTAAAAGATCATCTACGTAGCGTTTGACGAACGGTACGTGGAAAGGCATAAGATCTAGGCAATACTCAATTAAGTCATCCAAGACATAGTTGACTAGAATAGGAGAAATAGTTGACCCCATAGGTGTACCAAAAATCTGTTTATAATAACTGTCATTAAAAATTAGGATATTAGAGTCAAAAATAAACTTCATTAATGTTTCAAATAGTTCATAATCCATGCCACAAAATTGGGATATGTGTTGCCACTTTTCTTTTAGACTATTTATTATGACATTCAATGGCAGATTAGTGAAGAGCGAAACAACATCAAAACTGACTATTACATAATCATTAGGTAGTTGATAATAATTAACAAAACTACTAAAGGCAAAAGAGTCTTTGACATAATAATAATTTTCTGTATCATATGCACGAGTAAGGAAATCAGAAATATATGAAGCCAATGCACCGTTGGGACAATTAATAGCGGAAACTATAGGTCTCACAGATAGTGTGGGCTTATGTATTTTAGGAAGAGTGTAGAATCTAGGGGCTACCGTGTTATAGGTAGTCATTTTAGTTGCCATTACTCCATCTATGATCCCTTTGTCCTTAAGTTGTTTAGCTAGTTTATTAGCTTTAAGCTGCAAGGTATAAGTAGGGTTGTTATTAAGTTTTTTGTAATATTGTGTATCATCTAATAATTGTTGACTTTTAATCATATAATCTTCCTTATACATTGCAACCGTAGCATTTCCTTTATCACTACGTACAATAAATAAATCTGGATGGTCCTTAAGAAAGCGTTTAGTTCTTTTAAAAATATTATTAAAATGTGGATTGATATTGTGATTCCTATGTATGAAGTTAGTTATGACATTGGTGAATTGAGCTCGGTAGCAGTCTTTCTGTTCTTGTGGAAAACTATGTATAATGCATTCTAGATCTGAGAGGATGTGAGGAATGTTAATATCTAAACTCGAAGGAGGAATGCTAAATTTAGGTCCTAACGAGAGGAATTGTGTGACTTCTGAAGGAATGTTGATATTAGTTAAGTTTTTAAACCATTTATTTTGTGTTTTAATTAGATTTATATTGTTATCTTTCAATTGTTGGATTTTGTGAATATTATTAGTTTTGATATTGTTAAAAAGTTTATTAGATTTAATTGTCAATCTTCGATTATATTCATTTAAAATGTAAGGAGGAAGAATTTTCAATAGTTGTTCAGTAATATTTATAACATTGCTATTTACTTTCTTAAGTTCACAGAAAGTTACTTGTATCTCGAGATTTAATATTTTTCTACTTAACCTTTTATTAAAATTCTGTATCCTGTTTCCGAGAGATCCTTGTGTGTGATGTAAAAGACAGTTCACGTTCTTTGTTCCATTAGTGATATGGTTAGGCGACAGGTCGTGTTGTCTGCATTTAAGTAAAAATATTCTTCTATTCTTCAGGGATGCTTGCTTGTTGGATATATTGGCCAAAGATTTTAATAACAACATGCGCTCCTAAAATTACATAAAAACAAATACCAGTGCTTGGACGCTCCCGCCCCTGACGAGTGAAAGAGTTTCTCTCTGTTTTCCGTCCCTCTACTTTGTTTCAAAATTTTTATAATGATAAAAAAAAATAGAACTTAATATAACTCCTTAAATCTCCCTTCCATCATTTAATAATAAAATTATGTTTCCATAACAGATAATTAGGCACAAAAAAAAGCATTAACTAATTTTTTGTTCTTCTCATGTTCAAATATATTTATTTAAATTTAGTAGAGATTAAAACTGCGTTGGGCAGTATATAGCCCTTCACTTAATGTAGGCAACACTCCATCACCTTTCGCGTGTTCAGAGTAACCGACGTTCAGTCGTATAGTTCTCTCCTTTCTTTGTCGCTTACATCTAACAGAACAATTCTCTATCCTTATTACACACCTTGTTTTCCTTGTAATTTCATCATCTTAAAAATTAAATCGTTTTATACGGCAACACAACCTGTTTTAAGTAACATAATGGCGTTCCTCATGAACGTTCATTTTCAATAATCCCTCAATTTTTTTTTAATTTTTAATCATGTAATAACAGTTAAATAACAATATTTTCGTAATTTAAATGTTCCAAAGTGTGATGGTTTGTTTTAGAATAGACATTACATAAATTCTTGTTTGATGGAATGCAATCTTGCTTTTATTTTAAACCCACATTGGTGAGTTATATAAAAAACCAAAATTCTAGAATTAGTTACTAACGTGGTTTTCTTTTTCTAAAATTTTTTGTAGAAATGTCCTGAAGAAGGGGTAAGTAATCCCGAAAGCTTGACTATACAATAAAGGGTTCATCTTTTGAACTAGGCCTTTGGTTTTCTTTGACTGCATCCCCACTAATTTAGTATTTTTCTATATATATATATATATATATATATATATATATATATATATATATATATATATATATATATATATATATATATATATATATATATATATATATATATATATATATATATATATATATATATATATATATATATATATATATATATATATATATATATATATATATATATATATCTCGACAAAATGGTGAAGGAGTAATCCTTACCGTTACTGGTTTCGTTTCGTATAACTTTTTACGACCAAGAACCGCACAGAAATTGAAATTTCTGTTTCTCTTATATATATATATATATATATATATATATATATATATATATATATATATATATATATACACAATGTGTCCGAAATTCGTTATGACAGTATTGTGATATCGACAACCGTAAGAGATACAAGAGACTTTAAATGGAGAATGTTTTAGACAATTATGTTTGTAAATGAATACCGTTTTGCTCGCGATTTTATTTTTTGTGGTTTGTGAAATATTTCGAAAAAACCAAAGAACTGCATTTTCGGAAACCCATCATAATTTCTTTATTTTTCAAAATATTTCTAATCTGTAAAAACATTATTAAGACAACTTTCTACGTAGAATACGCCTGTTTAGTCAGATTTTATTTGCAACGTTTCAGTTTTTTTAGAACCATCATCTACTTCGCATTTTTTTATAGCCAGTATATTCGATTTTAACAGTTTCTAAAAGAGTATTTTTTTAGCTTTTCAGTGATGTATCACACTTTATAACTAAGTTATTACTAAGATTTAAAAAGTGCGCGTTGAAAATTAATAAACATTTTTACTTCCCTAGATAACTAATAACATGTCTGTCTGTCTGCCTGTTCGCGGCGTAGCTAAAAAACTACTTACCCGATTGACTTCAAATTTTGGTCAAAAATTAAGGGTTATATGAGGATGACCTAGTAACATTTTGGTAAAAATCCAATATGGCGAAACAAAATGGTGACCTAGTGAAATGTTAAAAAAGTTATTATTAAAAAACTACTCATACAATTTATCTGAAATTTTGCAAACATCAAGTATTAAATTGGAATCAACTGGTTACATTTTGGTACGAATCCAAGATGGCGGAACAAAATGGCGGCTTAATAAAATATATAAAAATTCAGCCCGAAAAAACTGCTTAATGGTTTGATTTCAAATTGTGTGCTATAACTAATTGTGGTACAGGGATCGACTGGTAAAATTGTGGTACTAATTTAAGATGGCCGAACAAAATGGCGGCCAAATAAAATATTTTTAAGCGTGAAAAAAGTCACTCTCTCACTCTTACACATCTTTACGTTTTAACGTCGCTAAACGCCAACAAATATTGTTTCGGTCCGTCTGTCGGTCTTTCTATCTGTCTCTCAGTTCGCGGCATAGATTAAAGACTACTTACCCGATTGAATTCAAATTTTGGATAAAAATCAAGGGTCGTATGGGGATGGCCTGGTAAGATTTTGCTAAAAATCCAATATGGCGGCATAGTGAATTGTTAAAAAATTTATTATGAAAAAACTACTCAACCAATTTATCTGAAATTTTGCAAAAAACATCAAGTGTTATGTTGGAATAAACTGGTAATATTTAAAAATATATTATTAAAAATTCATCCAGAATAACTACTTAATGAATTGATTTCAGATTGTGTGCGGTAGCTAACTGTGGTATAGAGGTCAACTAGTAAAACTGTGGTACTAATTCAAGATGGCGGAACAAAATGGCGCCCAAATAAATTACCCACTCTTTCAGGTTTTATATATATATCTTCACGTTTTAGCGTCCCTAGATGCCAAAAAATATGTTTCATCAATTCCGTCGGCGCACGTCTGTCTGTCTGTCTGTTAATTCGCGGCATTAAACTAAGCCGATTGACTTCAAATTTTGATAAAAAGTTAAGAGTCATATAAGAATGATCTGGTAATATTTTGATAAAAATCGAGTATGGCAAAAACAAAATGGCGGCTTAATGAAATGTTAAGAAAAAATATTATGCTATTTGTCGAATTTATTTCAAATTTTAAATAAACATCAATTATTATGTTGGAATCAACTGGTAAAATTTTGGTACGAATCCAAGTTGGCGGCATAAAATAAAAAACTAGAAACTACTTAATGATTGCAAATTGTGTGCCATAACTAATTGTGGTATAGTGCTTAACTAGTAAAACTAGTTTCTAATTCAAGATGGCGGAACAAAATTGCGGCCGAATAAACATTTTGTAAATGTGAAAAAAATCACCCTCTAGATTTTACATATATTCACGTTTTAACCTCCCTAGATGTCAAAAAACAAGTTTTGTCAAATCCGTCGGTCTGTAACTTAAATACTACTTACCCGATTGATTTCAAATTTTGACCAAAAATTAAGGGTCATATGGGGATGACCTGGTGATATTTTGGTAAAAATTCAATATGGCTGAATAATGTTAAAAGTTTTTTTTAATTATCGACGTTTCGGAACCTAATTTGTGCATCCTCAGAACACATATAGATCCTATATCCTGCAGAAAACCCATATTATCCGTCTTTACCTACTGCGTAGGTCAGCAGATATTTCCTAGATATTAAGTTTCTAAATGGTTTTCGTTAACAAATCTCTTGTTGTTAAGTTACAGTGGTGTATTATTTGGAGTTAGGGTCCAGTAAAAAAATAAATGTCTATTTTGAAGTAGTCAACGTTTCGCAACTTTATTGTTGCATCCTCAGGACACATATAGTTTCTATATCCTGGATGAAGCCCATATTATCAGTCTTTACTTACTCCGTTCGTCCGCAGATCTTTCCCAGATATTATGTTTCCATGAATTTCGTTAACAATCCTCTTGTGGTTATGTTAGAGTGGTGTATTATTTAGGGTTAGAGTCCAGTAAAGAAACAAAAAGCTTTTTTAAATTGTCGACGTTTCGCAACTTTATTGTTGCATCCTCAGGACACATAGATTTTAAGTTCTGCTTGAAACTCATATTATCAGTTTTTACCTACTCCGTTGCAGATATTTCCTACATATTAAGTTTCTAAATGGTTTTCGATAACGATCTTCTTGTTGTTGGAGTGCTGTATTTTTTGGGGTTAGGAAGTAACTGCAGACTAACGAAGTAGGTAGAGACTGATAATATGGGTTTCATGTAGGATATTAAATCTGTGTCCTGAGGATGCAACTACAAAGATGCGAAACGTAGTCATTTAAAACAAGAGGCTTTTGTTTTTTTCCTGGATCCTAATAACAAATAATACGCCACTTTAACATAACAATATACCATTCAAATTTTATTGCACAAAATACATTAAATTGCCAGAATTCTTGAAAGTTCCGCGATTTTACTGCATAAGGATTCGAATCACTCCAAAAATGGGAATTGTGTCTATTGAAAAGGCCATTTTTAGTAAATTTTGCTTCATCGGTCCAAATTACATTGTCTAAAAATCTAGGGTTATCTTCTACCATTGTTAAAATAAACTCACAAAACTGTACTCTTTTTGGCAAATCAGTGCCTTTTAGACGTTGAACCAATGATATTAAATAAAGTTGGAAGTTATGTTTTAACAGAATCCTACGCACTGAGTTCCTCGAGATTCCTGATTGTCTTGCCACGTTTCTTAGTGATGTCATTGGATATGCTGCAAAATATCCCAGAATTGCAATCTCGACATTTTCATTATCAACAATGGGCTTCCTCTTGTTAATTTTTGCCTTGACGTTTCCAACATTTTTATAGTTTTCCAACATTTGTTTAACGCTGTTCGGTGACGGTTTCTGTTTATCTGGATATCTATCAGCAAATATCTGGCATGTTCTTGTTAAACCTCTGTTAGGTTCCCCGTAGATAATAAACAAATTCAAATAATCCTCGTGTGTTTAATTTAATCGCCCCGGCATGATTACTAGTTTAATAATTATTATTAAGTACTACAATAAATAAATAATATTTTACTAGGTAATTGTCAATAAATTTCAAAATACCTCAAAAACAGTTCAACTTAGGTATAGGATATTATACATGAAATAAACCTAGAATTTTTCGAGGAATCCAAAAATTCGATAATATACGGGGTGTTCTATTTAAAAAAAGAAAGTTGACGTCTACTTCCGGTATAACCGGAAGTGCCGCCATCTTGAAAATATTTTGCGCGAATTGCCCCCGTCGACTTTAGTTAGCTGCCAAAATTTCAAATTTTTCCTATATATATATATATATATATATATATATATATATATATATATATAAATATATATATATATATATATATATACATATATATATATATATATATATATATATATATATATATATATATATATATGTGTTGATTTTTACTCCTTCACGGATGGAAAAATACAATGTGTTTTCATTCCGGCTGTACATCCGTTCACTACTGTCGTTCTGAAAAGAACAGTATTGCTGACGTTTCGCCAAAATCACATTTGGCATTTTCGAAGCTTTCTTTCTCGCGTCCGAATAGAGACTGAAGTGTTGGTGACTGCGACGCTTCCTTTTATACCCCCACTCGGGGCCGAAGGTTATATCTGCGCAGGCGTTGGTCGTTATTTATGTTTTCCGGATGGTGCTGTTGTTGTTGCACTAATTGCGCTTGAGTTTTTGCGATTTTAGATTTGTCGATTATTGTCTTCCATACTGTTGGTAGTTTTAATGATTCGTCCCTTTTATTTAAATCACCTTGCTTTTCAATTTCTATGGCTTCTCGGATTATTCTGGTCTTATAATGTTCTATATTGGCAATCTCCCTACACCCATCGAAATTTATTTTATGGCGGGTTTCCTGATGATATAGGAATAAAGCTGAGGTTGTTTGTTTATTTCTGATGCTGAGTTTATGCTCTTCCACTCTTGCTGATATTCGCCTGTTAGTTTGCCCTACGTACAACTTTTCACAGTCCTGGCACGGAATACTGTACACTCCGTGGTTTTCCAGTTTGATTTTATCTTTTGGGTTTCCGAGTAGTTTACCTATAGTTGTTTGTGGCTTGTGTATTGTTTGTATGTTGTGTTTCCTCAGAATTCTTCCGATTCTGTCCGTTGTGCCTTTTACATATGGTAAGACTACTCGTTGCTTTCCCGGTTCATATTTTTTGTTGTTCGTTGTTCGGGAAACTTGTGCATTAATAGCTTTCTCTATGGTGCGATTTGTGTAGCCATTTTTCTTTAAAGCACTAGATATTTACCTTAAGTTCGTTTTGTCTCGTCTGTGTATCAGTTAGTCGCACGGATCTAGATATTAGAGTATTTGCCACAGCTTGAATTTGTGCTGGGTGATGATGTGATTTTGCATTTAAATATCTGTCTGTATGTGTTGGTTTTCTATACACGGTGTATTCGAAATGTCCGTTATGTAGTTTTGTGACCAAGTTTCCCGAACAACGAACAACAAAAAATATGAACCGGGAAAGCAACGAGTAGTCTTACCATATGTAAAAGGCACAACAGACAGAATCGGAAGAATTCTGAGGAAACACAACATACAAACAATACACAAGCCACAAACAACTATAGGTAAACTACTCGGAAACCTAGAAGATAAAATCAAACTGGAAAACCACGGAGTGTACAGTATTCCGTGCCAGGACTGTGAAAAGTTGTACGTAGGGCAAACTAACAGGCGAATATCAGCAAGAGTGGAAGAGCATAAACTCAGCATCAGAAATAAACAAACAACCTCAGCTTTATTCCTATATCATCAGGAAACTGGCCATAAAATAAATTTCGATGGGTGTAGGGAGATTGCCAATACAGAACATTATAAGACCAGAATAATCCGAGAAGCCATAGAAATTGAAAAGCAAGGTAATTTAAATAAAAGGGACGAATCATTAAAACTACCAACAGTATGGAAGACAATAATCGACAAATCTAAAATCGCAAAAACTCAAGCGCAATTAGTGCAACAACAACAGCACCATCCGGAAAACATAAATAACGACCAACGCCTGCGCAGATATAACCTTCGGCCCCGAGTGGGGGTATAAAAGGAAGCGTCGCAGTCACCAACAATTCAGTCTCTATTCGGACGCGAGAAAGAAAGCTTCGAAAATGCCAAATGTGATTTTGGCGAAACGTCAGCAATACTGTTCTTTTCAGAACGACAGTAGTGAACGAATGTACACCCGGAATGAAAACACATTATATATATATATATATATATATATATATATATATATATATATATATATATATATATATATATATAGGCTGGAATGGACTGTAATAAATTAAAGTGACTAGTGAATATGCCTTTGATTTTGTAAGTGAGATTTTTAATAAAAGGTAGTGAGCAAAAATGTGAATGAATAGTATCCATTAGGCTTAAGATATTAGTCGGTTCTACCATAGTATTCTGGGAAGGTAATGTTTGTAATGGGCTAGGTTGACTAGGTTCTTGGAAAATGTTCTCAGGTATATTTTATATAACACTAGATAATACTTTGTTGAAATATAGTGCGCAAAATAGTTATAATAGTATAAATAGTTTCATAAAATATTTTATCTCACTCACCTACGGCTTGTTTTCTAAGCTAGGATTCGTGCTGTAAAACAATGTGTTATAAAACTACGATTTTAATATACTATTATTTCTTTGAGTAAATTATTGTGTTGGTTAATTTGAAAAATCTGTTGACAAGATTGTATTACCCCACCAATACCTTGTGTGGTTATAAAGAAGAGTTTCTGATCAGTTGATGGGCTCGTGACAAAATATTTTTAAAATAATAATAAAAAATAATTTAAAAATATTACAGAATATTAAAAAAATGTGTTTTTTTGCTGCGGGACTGAAATGCACAATAACAATTCAAAAAAATCGGGACACTATAGAAAATCAGAAGTAATTTTGATTTTTATTACTTCTCTGGTAACAGGGTAGTATTGCAATCGTGAAAAAATCACCCTCCAAGATTTTTTTAGGTCTTTACGTTTCAGGCTTCCTAGATGCCGAAAATCATGTTTTCTCGATTCCATCGGTTTGTCTGTCTGTCTGCAGGTCTATCCGTTCACGGCATAGCTAGAAAACTAGTTACCCGAATGACTTCAAATTTTGGTCAAAGATTAAGGATCATATGAGGATGTCCTAGTAATATTGTAGTGAAAATCCAATAGTGAAATGTTAAAAATATTATTACTCAAAAAGTAGGGCCAATGTAGGTAATTGGAAACGAAATTTTAAAACTCGTGTTTTTGGCTGATTAAATATAGATTTTAAATAGAAAAATTGTTTCTAGTGCAAAATGCATGCCATATTTGTGAGGTGAGATTTTAAACAATATATTTTTATATGAATTACTAATATATTAGTTGTTTTTTCCTTAACATGGCTCGTTCTCTTTTACCCCAGGATTTTAAAGAAAAAACAGTATTTCGAGGGTAAATGGATACAAGTAACTTCTCATGCAATTGAAATAAGGGACTTATTATAGGAGCAAATGGAATCATTTGAGTTACTTGTTGCCTCAAATTTAACATTTTGTCGAAAATAAGCACTTTGTTTCCAATTAACCCCAGCTTAGCCAGGTGATTTTATAGAAGTAGATAAACATTTTATTACGAAAAATACAAAATGTTAACATAACTAAACATCAATAAATTCCTTTTAAACCGAAATCTAAATGGTATATTATCCTTACATATATTTTGTTCCTAATAATAATGAGACTTAATTGTAATTAAACATACTAAGCATTCTCAAAAATGTCAAGAGTTTCCGAAAACTTATAATATATTCGTTCTCCTTTTACCAAAAGGTTAGGTTCTGGGGTAATTCCAATTATTTGGTCTACAGTAACGAAACTAATGTCAGAATCAACCAAATAAAAAACTTTGCGTTCACTATTTAAACATTTTAAGGAAGTCACTTTAATTTCACCATTTCAGGAATCGATATCCCCTATTATACATAAATATCTGTAAGACATAGTCATTCTCTTCCCACCTTTAAAGGTAACTACCGCAAATATTCCTTTTTTTAATTTGGTCATTTCCACAGGCTCCAGTTCTTCAAACTCTTCTATTCCTTCATCCCATGGACTATCGTCAGTCTCTGCATATGAAAGTATTCCTTCCACTTAAATCTGAACTTGATAATTCTGAATTTTGCGTCTTTCTTTTATGTTGCATGATCTTTTGAATTTCTTTGTTAATATCTGGTAATTTTCTAACTGGTATTTTTTTCGTTTCCCCTTGATTTTGTTTATTCCTTTCCTCCTCTTTTTGTTTGATTCGGTTTAGAACATCTTCTGTCATTAGGACCTCTCCGTATGCTAATTGTTTTAAGCGTGGTATAACTTTTTTTACGGTGGGCTCAGGGAGACTGTAGATGAAAGTATTTTTTCTCGATAAAACTTAAGCTGTTCGGAATCAAATTCTTTTTCAGGAAATTTGGCAGGATTCAGGAGTCAAGTGTTCGGAAATTTTATTAACTCAATATTACTATTTATCGCGGCCTGAATAATACTCACGCTTATATGACTAAAGTAGAGCTTTCTGTTGTGGCTTGTTTTGTTTTACGCGAAGTTGATTTACATGAGGAATAAAACCAAATGTGCGCCATTGGTGGAACTGCGGCTCTTCCATACATCCATTCTTACTAGTAGCGTATAGCATTCCTGCTAAAGCCTTATCCAAAATCCACCTGGCTTGTATAGCCGCACTCTTAAAAATAATCAAGGGTGGCAGATAGATACCATCAGCTGCGATGCAAGCAAAGACTGTTGTGTTCTCCCTTCCGGAGCCTCCAGAAACACGATACACACTCCAATACCTTTGATACGCGAAGGATCACTGTTAAAGCCAGTTTCGTTGGCGTTAAAAACAAATGATGACATACCACGCAGATCTAGCCCATTTTCTTGAACTGTCTGTTTTAATTTAGGATAAAAATCAAAAATGATCTCAGGTTTTACTTGCATCTTTGCGAAGTTTTTGAAGGTGCTCAGGCTTCTATAGAGATAACGTAGGGTGTCGCAACATAAATGAGCTGTACCATTCCTTCCCAGGTCATTTATTTTAATATATTCCTCACTAATCTTAATAGTTCTGTCTTATGGCAAAGAAAGTCTATTTTTGCTCGCATTTTTAAGCAAGAAACAATGTGATTTTCAACATTCATCGGTATTGTTAGGGAAACACCAGCACCAATTTTATCAATTAGCACTTGTCTACCCTTTGTCCTATTAGGAATAACCGATACTGGAATACGGTAAAATTCTGCAGCCGCCTTATAGGTTTGTTTTCTTTTGAACATCGTCAACAGCCCTGGCTAAATCTTCTAAAGTATAGGCTGGTGAGTCCCGCTTTTTAATATATTTACGTGGCATATTTTATCCGTTAGGTAGGAGGTATAGAACTAGAAAAGAAGGAAGAAATCAGCCCGTTCTCATTTACCCCAAGCAGGTGTTGTCATTTACCCCCTTATTGATTTAGTTAAGGGTAATTAGAAACACTGCCCAAAAAACCGCCATACGTTAAATAACCTCAAAATGAATATTTGCAGATGGATAAAGAGCTTATAAATAGTATATCATAAAAGGGATATCAAACTTCAGTATTTTAAACACTATCAAAACGCACAGGCAGGATTAAAAACATAACAAAATTCATAAAGCAATAGCTTGCAAACAAACAATTCTGGCGCGTCAGGGAAAATGGCGTGAGACGTCAAGAACGTCAAGCGTTGTTCCTAAATGTAGTTTAAGTTATTTATTCTTGCTGTTTCCAATTACCCCTGTTTCCAATTACCCACATTGACCCTATTTATCTCAAACCTTGCACAAAAATCAAGTATTATTTAAAAATCAACTGATAAAATTTTGGAACGGATCCGAGATATCGGAACAAAATGGCGGCTTAATAAATTATTTAAAAATTCAGGCAGAAAAACTACTAAATGAACTGATTTCAAATTGTGTGCCACAACTAATTGTGGTGCAGAGATGAACTAGTTAATCTGAAGTACTAATTGAAGATGGCGGTCAAAGAAAATTTTTGTAATCTGAATAAAATCACCCTCTCAGGTTTATCAATTCCGTTGGTCCGTCCGTCGATCTGTCAGTTCGCAGCATACTTTAAAAACTACCCATCAAATGGAAAATTAAGTGTGTTATATGGGGATAACCTGGTAATATTTTGGTGAAGATGCAATATGCCGGAACAAGATGGCGGCCTGGTGAAACTTTAAAAAATTATTACTAAAATAGCTAGTTATTCAATTTGCCTCAAATTTTTCACAAAAATCAGGTGTTACGTAAGAATGAACTGGTAACATTTTGAATATGAAAACAAAATGCCGGCCTAATAAAACATTTATAATATCAGCCTGAAAATACTACTTATTAAATTAATTCCAAATTTTGTGCAATTATTACGTGTGACATAGAAACAAACTAGTAAACTTGTGTTACAAATTCAAGATGGCAGCCAAATAAAATTTTAAAAAAAATCTTATTAAATTGACATTAAATTTTGCAGAAATATTAAATGGGATATAGGAATAAACTGGTACGAATTCAACATGACGTAACAAAATCGCTGTGTGTGTCAATGTACAAACGATTTATTGAATTTTGATTCATCAAAAAAAAAATATTTTCAGTCTAGCAGAGAAACATTTGTATGGTGTATGGTGACAACTTTAAGATGTATTCTGTCCATATCTTTCGAGGTCAACTTGTCTGCTTTGTGTAATATTCCTTGCATATTAAACACTTTTAGCCTGACAGTAATAAGGAGAAACTTGGTAGTTATGCTTCCAGATTAAATTAAGATGTAGATTGCCTTCCTCTATAAGTGTAGATATGCTAAATTTATTGGTAGTCATGAAGCGGTTCATAAACGTTTTGAGCTTTATAAATTATTTTTATCTAAACAGTTTTTTCGCTCTCACTTCTTGGCTGATATAATTTGATATATATATATATATATATATATATATATATATATATATATATATATATATATATATATATATATATATATATATATATATATATATATATATATATATATATATATATATATATATATATATATATATATATATATATATATATATAGTAATTAGGTACTTCTTTTCTTTGGATGCGTGTTCATAAAATTAAAACGATTTTTTAATTATTTGTCATATTTAATTTAATTTGACGTTTCGACAGGTAGTTACATGTCTTTTTCAAAAATGTTTTTATTTTATTTTTCCATGAGATGTAAATCAAAAGGTCAATCATCTATTGATGTTCTGTGTTTGTATTTGTTTGACAAAATGACAATGTGCTATGTGTATTTTATTTTGCTTAAATGTTAATTGGTTTTTTGATTTACGTCTCATGGAAAAATAAAATAAAAACATTTTTGAAAAAAAGACATGGAACTTCAAATTAAATTAAATATGACAAATAATTAAAAAATCGTTTTAATTTTATGAACACGCATTAAATTACAATATATATTTGAAGGTTCAAGAAAAATATTTGCGAAACTATATATATATATATATATATATATATATATATATATATATATATATACATAGGGTGTCCTAATAGTGCGTTCTCGGTTGATATCTTGATAACGGATAGCGATATAAAAAAAGTTCAAGTGCAAAAGTTGTAGAACAATACGGGCTACATAACCTAAAATTATTTTTATTTATACAGGGTGTCTCAAAAATCTGTAGCGTAGCAAAGTTGTGTTTTTTCTTACGGGACACCCTGTATATTTTTGCATACTTAGATTCTGCTAGTGATTCTACACATTTTTTGTATAACATGTCTATGTCCTATGTCTAAATCTGATAGTTTTTCTAATATCCGCCATTTTGTAAAAAATAAATTGCAGTGCCTTTTTTCAAACGACATTGGCTTTTTGATATAGGATTATGATCTTTGGCAGGAACATTAACAAAAGTATGGGTTGACTTTCAACGTGAACAAAATTTGTCGGCGTTGTACATTTTTTAAAAAAATTAAAAACATCATATCTTCATTTTTTTGAAATGGAATGTATAGTATTTTAATATTTTAGACTATTCGCGACCCAAAACCCTATCTTTCGTTATAAATATGTCCTATACCTATTTGTCATAGTTTCCTAGATTTTGACATTTTTGTATTTATTATTTGGTTTTCAATGGCAATCACCTTAGAATTTGCTTAATTATCGAATTTATAGAATTTTCCGAGGAATCCAAAAATGTAATAATATACAGGGTATTCCATTTAAAATAACAAAGTTGATATCCGAGGGACACTTTTGTATTTCAACTTTTTCTCTGTTATTAAAAATAAAGGAATTAAGGGGGGTGGCAAATCCCGGTGAATCACCCTGTACATAAATACACAGTAAAAAATGCAAAATTAAAAATTCAGTCTACTATTTTGCTTTATGTAAAAAGGCAAATAAATATTTTAATTAAAGAGACACAACAGAAAAAGAAGTCCTACAATCACTTTATTAAATATTCAATATGACCACCATTTCTTTTAACACACACTTGTAGCCGATTCACAAAGGAATTGTTAACTCTATTCAGCATCGCGGGCATTGATATTTGTACATGCATTTCTAATTCTCATTTTCATATTCTCTATGGCAGTGGGTGGCGTTTGGTAAACTTGCTCTTTAACAAAACCCCACAAGAAAAAATCTAGTTTTGTGAGGTCCGGAGACCTTGCCGGCCATGATACTGGACCTCCCCTACCAATCCATTTATTGTCATAATTCGCGTCTAAAAATTGCCTCACCTGCCTGCTAAAATGTGCCGGAGCGCCATCTAGTTGGAACCATATCCGCCTCACTAGATTCAAAGGTAATTCGTCAATTCACTCCTGCAAACTGGTTTGCAGTTAATTTAGGAAAGTGTCTCCATTAACTCTATTTTCGAAAAAATAAGGTCAAATGATACGGTTACCGATTATACCAGCCCATACATTAAGAGAATTATTATTAAGATTAATTTTCAGAACTATAATAGTGGAAATTATGTCGGTTGACGTATCCATTTTTATGAAATGTCGCTTCGTCAGTAAATAAAATGTTATTGAAAAAATCATGTTCTTCTCTATTTTTTACTAATGCCCAAGTACAATCGTCTTGATCCAGCTCTTGTAACAGTTGAATATGGTATGGGTGAAATTTATGTTTTCTAATTATTCTATTTGCCGTAGATTTAGCAACACTTCTCTCCTTTTCTAACTGCCTACATGAAATATGAGGATTTTCAATTAAAGTTTGCATAACAAGATATTCAGTTTCTTCATTTGCGGCTCTATTCTGCCTTTTAAATTTTTGTTCGTAATCGACACATCCAGTTCTTTCAAATCGTTCTTTGAGTCTGACAAATGATACCTGATAAGGATGACGTTCGGCATTGCTAAACCGTTACGCATAAACTCTACTTGCTAAAAAACAATTTTGATCACTTGCGCCCAAAACATAAGTCATGTTAAGCAATTCTTCTTTAGAAAAATTCATTTTGAATCAATTTGAACACCGTTACTACACAAATACAAGAGTTTGACATTTCGCCATGACAACATTTTTCCCGTTTTCATTTGTTTTTACTTTAGGATTGTCTAAGGCATCTTCGTACATTAAGTTCTAACTAAATGTTGACACTACCTACGCTTTTATAATAGCCAAAATAGTAAATATTTAAGAATAGTTGGTAAAATATCTGTTCTAAGTCTTTAGGCCGCGATTCTTAGCACAATATTATGAGCTGAATTTTTAATTTTGCGTCACTTGTAGTGTATTATAATTAGAAAATTCGATAATAAAGCAAATTCTAAGGCGATTGCTATTGAAAACCAAATAATAAATATAAAAATGTCAAAATCTCGGAAACTATGACAAATAGGTATAGGATATATTTATAACGAAAGATAGGGTTTTGGGTCACGAATAGTCTAAAATATTAAAATATTATACATTCCATTTAAAAAAATGAAAATATGATGTTTTTAATTTTTTTAATTTCTCCTACTTATCTAGGACCCCCTGTACAACGCCGACAAATTTTGTTCACGTTGAAAGTCAACCCATACTTTTGTTAATGTTCCTGCCAAAAATCGTAATCCTATATCCAAAAGCCAACGGCCCACGTCGTTTGAAAAACGGCACTGCAATTCATAATTTTTTACAAAATGGCGGATGTTAGAAAAATTATCAGATTTAGACATAGGACATGTTATACAAAAAATGTGTAGAATCACGAGCAGAATCTAAATATGCGAAAATAAATAGGGTGTCCCATAAGAAAAAACACAACTTTGCCTTGCTACAGATTTTTGAGACACCCTGTATAAATGAAGATAATTTTAGGTTATGTAGCCCGTAATGTTCTACAACTTTTGTATTTGAACTTTTTTATATCGCTATCCGTTATCAAGATATCAACCGAGAACGCACTATTGGGACACCCTGTATACATATATATATATATATATATATATATATATATATATATATATTGTAACGTATGGGTGTTTAAACGAACATAATTTTACTAGGCAAACCTCTTAAAAGGGCCTAGGCACGACAGCTCCTCTTGCCGGCTCTGGCATGAGTTGATGGGCGGGGTTATTTTGACTAATTTAATTATTCATTCTATCCCTTTCGATAATTTAATGCATACAGTATACTTTTCAGAAGACACGTCTTATAACAGGGAGCTTAAGTAAGATTTTTAAAAGGGCGCCATCCGCAATAAAAAAAAGAAATAAACGTGCTGCCGTGTTATAAGACGGACTTTGCGGAAAATCCTTCTTCCGAAATTATTAACTGTACTTTACCAAAATAAAAACCTATTTAAACAACAAGTTACCAAATTTATTACAAAATAATTAAATTACACTAAGACAAATGTTCAAAATCAACGTAGCTGGTGAATTATTTAATAATTTAAAAATAATTAGCAATAATTAAAAGGAAAATTCTTGTGAAATAATTTGTAAAATTACGGTCACTAATATTAAATTATATGTACCCTAATTGGCCAATAATTTAAACACTGTTAAGAAAATGAATTACTCAAATTTTCGGATGAAATAATCTAATAAAAATTTTTAGAAAATAAAAAAAAAAATGGAAATTTCTCACCAAAACTCTTAATAGCTGCGCCACGTGGTGGAGAACCCACGACCTTAGTGGACGGCCCAAGGCTGCATCAGTTCTTTTAACGCCTACCTACTCCTCTCCCTCAATGGTTCTCGAACAGGATTTATGACGAATTATATCCGGGATGACCTTATTTTCTCGGAACCAAAATTGAATTTAAGATGCAATTGGGATCGGAATTCTATCCAATATTTAATTTAGGCAAGCCTAAATATATAGTTGTGGTAGACAACAAAAAATTATCTAGCAACTAGTGGCTAGTTCTAAAGGCGGCTAGTTAGGCGTCTAGCTATAAAAACTTATCCAGAAATCCAAGTACTTACTGAATTCAAAATGGATAAGACAAAATTATGATATGAAATTTTAGATTTCAATTTTAATAGTCTTTTAAAAAAAAAAACTAGTTTGTAGGCAAATAAAAGGCAAGGCAAAAGGACAAGTCGGTGTAGAGCTGAAAGGAAAAGAAAAAAATAGGCGTCAGCATGGCATGGCTTGATCTCGAAATCCAGTAATATAATATAAAAATTTAATACAAAATTTCACACTTAAATTCTGAACAAATTAATCTAGATAATCAATAATGTAATTACAAATTTTAATGCATTACCTGACTGATGTAACTCTGGGAAAAACTAACAAATTACGTTTCAAGAGTTTGACCCGTCAAAATGGCTTCCGACTTGCACAAAGTTCTGAAGATAAAATGGCTTGCTAAACGTGAAACCAATACGTTTAGCAGAGAAACAAGAATTCAAAAAAAGGTTCCCTTTTTTTAACATAGGATAGCCAAATCTCAACACAGGTTTGCTGGGCTGACGGCGCAAATAAAACCCCAAAGTAAACGTATGTCTTAAATGATTTTAATTGAAAAGAAAAACTATTGCTTAAATATATACTAGAGCAATTTAATTAACTCAATTAATTATAAGCTATATAAATAATATAATTCAACAAACCAAAATTAACAGAAAAATAACTAGAGAAAATAAGTTTTAATCTTTATGTTAACTTCCCAATTGAACGATAATAATATTAAATATCAAATCCCCTTGTAATTATTATGATCAAGGACATACATGCAATTATTCGCCAACGAAGTAAGCAATATTCAGTGTACGACAAGAACGCATTTTTAAATCTGCCTCGAGAGGAACAAGGAAAGCCAAAAACTAGTCTACACCACGCGGTGAACAACGTGTCGCCTATTGGCTGCCAAATTTATACAAATACGAGGGAGATTCGTAGGTATCCAAAAAAAACTAAATAAATGATATCACTGAAATGTAAGAATTCATGCATCCTTAGCATCAAATAAATACTGAAATATAGTGATATAACAACTTAAATATACACAATAATTATAATTAGCCTATTTACGTCCAACCACAAGCTTAACTGAATCTAGAAAAATTTAATACGCGCAATATAGGTCTGTAAGCAATAAAATATTTAAATTATTAAATACTAAATATGTTTACTTAAAAAAATGTAGATTTACTAACATGATAATTTGTCTGACCGTAACGCACGACAGTACACCGTTACAAAATATATGTATATATATATATATATATATATATATATATATATATATATATATACATATATACTTGAAAAATGATTTCTTGAACCAACAAAATATATTCTTAAAGTAGAGTTTCCTTCAATACCTTCCATTAAAGAACCAAATACCCAAGAAACTCTACTTTAAGTATATATATATATATATATATATATATATATATATATATATATATATATATATATATATATATGCTACAGATAAACTTTATTTAATATGTCTTATCTTCTCAAGAAATTATTTTATAATAGTAAGCGGCAAGTCTCATTACTAAAATACCTTTAAAGTAACCTATGGGCCCGCATATAGGAGCAATAAATAAGTTTATTTTGTAATATTTACCAGACATTAAAAATAAGCTAAACCAGGTATAACAATAAAGGTAGTTAATGTAAAAATACAACGGCTCTACATGACTTTCACAAAAAACAGAAAAACTGTCGAGCAGCGCATATTTCTTATTATGGAAAAATCTGAGCCTGAAATAAAGAAAAATTTCATTTTAAAAATCCCGGCTAATATTATTATAATTTTAAATTGCAATTCTAACGTTAATAAATAATAATTGCCTACCTACAGCCATGTCTTGTGCAAACTATATATGATATTTGTATTATAGACGAAACATACAAAACTAGACACAAACAATTTATTTTTTAACGAATGAGAAAATATAACCAAAACTAATAAAATTTAAAACATTTACAACACTTATTCTGTAGTAAAAATTGTACATAAAAAAGAAGGAAATAAAATCATCCACCAAAGGAGTGTAAATAAAATTGGTATCAAAATAAAGTACAAACTTGGAAATATACCAACTGAAAAAGTAGCACGGGTATGGTTTTCCTTAAAACCCGTTAAAAAACGTAGAACAAATAACTTAAAAATAGATTTGCACACTATAAACATCGATATATCACTAAAACGAAGACTTTTTATGAATTTTGTGTTAATAGTGAAATAATGTGCAATTCTATTTTAAAGTTAAAGTACCTTTCTCTGCTAATTTTTCAATTCAGGTACAGTTCTATTCAGAGAAAAGTGGTACAACTTGGATACACCTAATTTATGCTTGTATAAGTAAGATTTTCGGTGCCACCAGAAAATTTTCAAAATGCCTTTTGTTGCCAAGTTGACAAAGGTGATGTTGTAAGGTTAGAATGTTATCCCGACAATGGCATTAAAAGTCAAATCATTATACGAATTTTAAATGTTGTGGTTTTCTGACTTATTCTGGAGTATACGTAGTTCTGGTCACAAAATTGCCTAACGAAAATTTTGAATACACCCTGTATAGAAAACCATCACATACCGACAGATATTTAAACGCAAAGTCACCTCATCACCCAGCACAAATTCAAGCTATGGCCAATACCCTTTCATCCAGATCCATGCGATTAACTGAAACACAGACGCGACAAAGGAACTTAATATAATATCAAAAGAAAAATGGATACAGAAATCGCACCGGGGCAAGTTTTGTTTACCTGAAATGGGTTATTTGGAAAAAAAATATGTGATTGCCTTCTAGAAGCCCTTCTTAACAACGGAAATGAAAAATTTTCCTGCGGAAATGCGTCATTTCCATTGTACACCCCTTTTTTTTTTTTTTTTTTTTTAATTTAGAAGCTTGCGGGATCTTGGAGCGAATAGGGGTGCTGGGTGGGGTAAAAATACTTTAAAGGGAAAAGAAATCTTTTCTAGAAGTGTTTCTTAACAACGGAAATGAAAAAATTTATTGCAGAAACGCGTTATTTTCATTTTCATACACAGTTTAGTATACCTGAAATCAGTTACATGAAAACTTTGCTTGGCATCTCATCCCAAATGCTTTCCCAAGCACCAAAATGCCAAAATGTTACTGCGGAAATTTGTCGTTTTAATTTTCCGACAAAATTTTGTATAGTTTAGTTTACCTGAAATCAGTTACATAAAAAAGAAGCTTTGATTTATATTCTAAACTTTTTCCTCAAGATAAAAATGTAAAAATTTGTCTGCGGAAATTTGTCATTTACATTTTTCACGGAAATTTTGCATAGTTTAGATTACCTGAAATCAGTTACATAAAAAAAAAGCTTTGATTTTCATTCTAAACTTTTTCCTTAACATAAAAATTTAAAAATTTGTCTACGGAAATTTGTCATTTCCATTTTTCAGCGTAAATTTTGTATAGTTTAGATTACCTGAAATCAGTTACATAAAAAGAGCTGTGATTTACATTCTGAACTTTTTCCTTAACATAAAAATGAAAAAGTGTGTCTGCGGAAATTCCATTTTTCACGGAAATTTTGTATAGTTTAGAATACCTGAAATTAGTTATATAAAAAATAGGCTCCGATCAGCATTTTGAGCGCTTTTCCAGGGCGCGGCACGATTGCGGACGAAACATTAGTATTCAGTTTTTCACAAAATGAAGTGAGGGCACGATTGCGGAATGTAAAAATAACGGCTGAACGCATCGTATTGTCAGCGACATTTTATACCCGTATACGTGACAGCCCGAAATTTTTTTTAGATAATCTCAATAATTTGTCTGAGTCACGAAGTTTCATATAAGTATCTGTCTGCATATCTTTGAGAACTTCAAGGAATATAAACAAAGAAGGATGATCCTTTCTTGAGTCAGGCAATCGAACAAATATATACGAGCATTCCGCAATAATGCCATCGATTATTTTGCCTCCATCCGCAATCATGCCTTCGTTTTCGTTACTTAAAAAATGTAGAAGAATTTAGAATGTAAATCAAAGTTTTTTTTTGTGTAACTGATTTTAGATATTCTAAACTATACAAAATTTCCGCAGAAAATGAAAATGACAAATTTCCGCAGACACATTTTAACATTTTCGTGCTTGGGAAAGAGTTTGGGATGAGATGCAATGCAAAGTTTTCATGTAACTGATTTCAGGTATACTAAACTGTGCAGAACGGAAATGACGCATTTCCGCAGCAAAATTCTTATTTTCCGTTATTTAGAAAAGCTCCTAGAATATGTAAAACTAGATACTTTCCTTATAACCAATTTCAGGTAAACGAAACTTGAGCCATCGCACCATAGAGAAAGCTACTAATGCACACATTTCCTTAAGAACCCTACTTCAGAAAATCTACAGGCTAAAACCGAGGCACGAAATCATTACCTTCTCATAAATCTTGACGCCAAAAATGCCTTCAATACTCGTAAAAAAGACAAAGTTCTTTCTTGTGAAAATGGGAGCCGCCTAAAATATGAATCAAAACTTCTGCAAAAGCTGCTTTCTATCCCTAACGACTAAAGCAAAAGCTGAGTTTCTCTTTTACTTTCTCCTTGCCTCAGTACCAGCTTCGCCATACAATATGCTACAAAAATGCGCTAAAAAAGATCCAAAACTCTTCCCTCTAACTACAGGCTTATTTATGTCCCTCCTACCAATTATCAGTAAGGCAGTGGAGAAGTGTACTAATAATGATCTTTTAATTTACCTGGAAAGGTATAAACTCACCCACGACAGGCAATACGGTTTCCGCCACCAAAGATCCTCAGCACGTAACCCACAACTGGAATAAGTTTATCGAATTCCATGGAGGAGCCCAAATTATCGCTCTCGACATAGCCAAAACATCTGATGAAGAATGGCATGCCGCCCTTTTTAACAAACTTCCTGCCTATGGTCTTTTTCCAAAACTTTTTGGAGGGCTTGGAGTGGTTGTCCACTATGTATCAAACTTTCTTCAGCTATGCTGACGATAGTACACTTCACTTGCTCGAAATTGATAATAGGCGTAGAGTAATGACTTTATCCCTAACCGAGGACTTCATTAAAATCTTAGAATGGGGAACAAAGAACCTTGTCCAGTTTAACGCTATTAAGACACAATCTTGTTTACGATCTCACAAATTATCTCCCATCAGTAACAACGCCATTCAAATGAATAATCAAATGTTTGAAGCCAAAGATTGCTTTAGCCTCGTCGGTATCACTCCATTCCAGAAAATAGATACTTGATTTCAATATTATGTTTTACTTTTTCCTTAACTTTAATAATTTGATTATGCATTTGGTATGTTCTGTAGGATTTGTTGTTGAAAAAGAAAACATATTAAAATAATGTACGTTCGGATTTTTTGTTGTTGTATATATTACTAATGTTTATGTTCCGTATACGTTATTGATTATTATATTGTTGTGCATTTTTTAGTGCTTAAGAGGGCATTTTCTATGTTTGACACTGGTAAAAGAGGAACAATTGACCGCGAGAAAGTGAGAACTATTTTGACAACGCTTGGACATTCCTATGATGATAAAGAACTAGAACAAATGTTGAGTGATGAGGATCCAGAGGGTGAGTAAATTAAAATCTATTAACGTTTGACCCAGGGGCGTGCGGTGAAATTTTAAGAAAGGGAAGCAATTTTTAGAAACATACCTATTTGTAATGTAATTCGATTCTTCGATCATTTTTTGCAAATTCGTCAATGACGTCATCATAAAAACGTCGATGCTCCGACATATTTTGGAGAAGTTTGTTTTCAATCGACAACAGCGATGTATGCGAAAGTCTCTCCTACCCCGTTGAATTTGTCACGAAATTTTTTATACGTTTAAATGTTGAAAAATTGCGTTCTACTGATGAACTTGTGGCAGGTATTGTCGATACTAATTCACACAATTTCGACAATTCGGTGTAGGCATCTTCCAGCTCTTTGTCTTTTAAAAATTGCATTAGTTCCTTACACTCGGTCGAAGAACTGGCCATAATGAAGAAGAAGAGATGTAAACGCATCCACTGGAAAAGTTTTTCCTTCAAATGAATCAAAATTGCAGAGCTCGAGGAATTTAAAATCATTTAAACCGTTAAATCTATAGTTTATTTGTTGCTGATGATGAACATCTCCCACCTTGTCTGTTCGAAGACGCTTGGCTTGTGGCTCTACATTTAACGCCATCGTTTTCTCCCAAAATAGGTCAAAGTTATCTCTTTTTTGGCTTAACATGGACTTAAAATCGTTCACTTTTTTTAGGCAAAAAGCAATATCATTTGTTTTAGTTTGTAATACATTAAAAACATTGTCCGAGAATGGAAATATTTCTGAAAAGATGTTCAACAAATAATTAAAATTAAAGTCTCGTTTCAAACAGTCCAAAAACCCCCTCGAACTATTTATTGCTTCTGAGTCCCACGTTTCATTATTAATATCAACATTAGTTCAATCAGTGATTCACGATTTTTAGATACTATTAACACAAGTCTTCCATTATAGTTTCACCTAGTAGGAGCTACTTTGGGCAATCGTTTGTGGACAATGGAGTCCAAAGCTTGTGTACGTTTTGTTGACTTGGAAAAAAAAGCAGCCATGCCACTTAAAGTAAAGGAAAAATACTTTACACTCTTTAATGTGATTGATAGACTGGGATAAAACTAAATTTAATTTATGAGCAAAACAATGGACAAACACAGCACTTGGGAAAGTTTCTCGAAATTTAGCTTGCAGACTCCCTAATTGTTTTCGACGTTCCGTGAAAAACGCTAGACTGCTCTAAATGATTTTTTAAGCAATCATCATATTTTGCCATTAAACTAAGTAAATCTTGAAAATTTCCTCTATTTGAAGAAACCCTTCTTTCGTCATGACCTCTAAATCCCAATTCGCGCTGTCCGAGAAAACAAACAACATCGATAAGTCTTCTTAATATTTGCCTATTTTTATCGACTAGTTCATTGTGTTGACGGTGACTAATTTTCAACTGTTTATTAAGGGCGTATCCAATTCTGGTTTTGCCGAAGACTTTTTCTTTTAAGACGGCCTGCAAATGCGCTTTGGACATAATGTGTCTTTTTACAGCTTTATGGAAATTGTTTAAATCGGAAAAACCAGTTTTTATTCCAGAGACCTTTTTCATTTTCAAAAAGTAAACATGGCCAACAAAATAATTTACTTATATTTTCACACCCTGTTGGCCATTTAAATTGTTCGTATTGTTTTTCCGGATAAAAATGTCTAATACAGTTTTTCATTTTGGTTTTAAATTAATTAAATTTTTCATAGGCGGTTTTGCCCTTCCTTTGGAAATTATTTGAAGCTTATCAACGAAGTTTAATGTTGAAAATCCCTTTATTATTAAGACACACACCACACATTCACACACACTCTTCTTACTAAATTCTCCAACATTTTCAACGTTATTACCGACAGCCGAAGTTGACGGTATTTGCATATCCACGCCCGTATTATTGTCTTCCATATCGCACCATGCACGACGCGACTACGTATCACACAACACACGGATAGCCGTTCAAACAAAGAACCTACTCCAACGATAGCCTCCGCCACCACTTAAAGCACGCGACTGAAATGCAAAAATTGCAAACAGCCGGTGGAAATTTCAATAACCTCTGACTCGATTCACAGGAAAATGAAGCACACAGGACTTGACTGCAGAGAAGCTAGCGACCCGCATAGGTTCTATTCGGTATTCTATTGTGGCTGGGTCGGAGTCAAGGCCGCATTTATTATGGGCTTGATAATTAAGATAATATTTTAGCGTTTTTAATATAAACTAAATTAATGGTTTCCTATTTCAAAAATTACATTTTAGAAGATGTTTTGTAATTTTTTTTTGGGGAATAACTGCTTCCCTTGCTTCCATGGACTGCACGCCCCTGGTTTGATCTTCGATTCTCTAAGACAAACAGTAGGCGCCGATTTAACTAAGGCAGCGGTTCTTTATTAGCTATGTAGCAACCCATTCGCCAGTAATTTTGACCTATTATAATTCTACTTAAAAGTATCTTCTGTTTAGTAAACATAAGATGCAATTTATAACTATTATGTAGGTGGATCCACTCAACACTTAAATATATTTGCTAATCATTTACAAAATTGCACCATCTATAAATGATTTTTGGCACACTGACAGATTTTGGAGCCCTAATCATGAATTTGTAGCGGCTTTATTTTCTAGTTATTAGTTCTCAAAATTAATATCACTGTACATTCAGTGTTCACGCTCTGTTTATTAATTTTAATCTAAAAAAAAACTATAATAAAATGAATCTATAAAAACTCACCATTTTATATTTTTGTTTTACTTTCCTCTTAAAAGGTAATTCTGAAAAAATGACCCTCCGAGATTTTTTCGGGTCTTTATGTTTCGAGGTCCCTAGATGTAGGAAAATTTGTTTTCTCAATTCCGGCGGTCGGTCTATCTGCGGCATAGCTAAAAAACTACTTACTGACTTGGTAAAAATCAAATATGGTAAAACAAAATGGCCGCTTAATAAAATAGTTAAAAATTCAACCTAAAAAAACTACTTAATACATTGATTTCAAATTTTGTGCAAGAATAAAATGTGAAAAACTGGTAAAATTGTGGTACAAATTTAAGATGGCGGAATAAAAATGCGGCCAAATGAAATGTTTGTAATCGTGGAAAAACTTCCAAAGTTTAGGTATCGTTACGTTTTACTGCCCCTAGATGCCAAAATTTATGTTTTCTCAATTGCACTGTTTTGTCTGTCTATCTGCCCGTGGGGATACCTGGTAATATTTTGGTAAAAATCCAATATGACGGATCAAAATGGCGGCCTAGTGAATTATTAAAAAAAACACAAATCTAGTGTCACATAGCGATCGACCTGTAATATGTTGGTACGATTCCAAGACAGCAAAACGAAATGGTGGCCTAGTAAATTATTTAACAAAGTCTGAAAAACTACTTATTAGATTAATTTCAAATTTTGGGCATCCATTATGATATTGAGATATAGTATATAGAGCTAAACTGGTGACATTGTGGTATGAATTCCAAAGGGCCAAACCACATGGAGACCAATGTATAATAAATAATTTAAAAATTACATAAGGCAAGTCTGTGTAGATAACTACTCACTACTGACAAACAAAAATATTTTTTTGGCTTTTTCTCAAGTGAATAAAAATATTTAACTTTAAATTAATTGAAGCAAATATTTAATATAATTACATACTTCAACATGTAGACTAGTCTGTCTACGTAATGTTTCGATACATAATATAAACGATATTATTTAAGCAAGCATAAGAAATTATATCATTTACCTTAAGTTTTTATAGACACATAGTAGTTGTACGGGGTGGCCAACTAAGAATGGACGCCGGCCATAACTCGCTAACCGTTAATCATATAACTTGGGGGAAAAAAATTATTAGCTAAATCGACTAAGAGAAATCGCTGGAAAATATTTTGAAGTTCCGCATATGGCCGCTAGGGGGCGCAACTGTTATGGTCAATCAGAAAAAGGGCTGTTTCTTAAAAAATATTCATGTAAAGGTATATTATAAATACTGCCATCGTAAAGAGTAGAAAAATTGTGATTTTTTTGTTAAGGATATTTTGCTCTATCTCGTAAAATGTAGTGGTGGGGGAAGGTCAAACATGTTTTTATTTAAATGTCAATAACTCCGTTATAAGTCAACGGAATTGAACAAACTAGGTCTCGTTTAAAAGAGCCCATCTTAACTAATAATCTGATGTAAAAAAAATTCGATTTGATTTCGCCGTGGTAACTAGAGGGCGCTGATTGACATCACAACAATTATTACGCATTATTTTGAAAATTTTAAATAGCACGCTATATCTCTTTTAACACAATTTAATAGAGGAGGAAATTCTCAATAAGTCAGTGCAAATTTCAGCTTCCTAACTTTTTTCAAACCGGAAATATAAATAAAACAAATATTAGGGCGCTGGGTACGCAACATCTCCCTAATCTGTATGGACATAGCCTACATCACAATAATTCAGTAATAATACCACAGATAATATTCAACGCAAATCGCTAAAAATTATACTAATGTTCTGAAATAACCACCAGGTGGCGCAGTAGACGTTAATAAGCATAGTTTTACTCGCAATTTTATTTTTCTCTATATTTTTTTGTAGTTTACTCTATTTTCAGTAAGTTAGATATTATAAGGTAATAAATAAGAAAAATCCTAATATATTCGACCGTTGCAAATCTCCGTCTTTCTTAAAATCGACAATTTATGCACAAGAATAACAATAAACTAAAAACATAGATAAATAATAATTCCTTAGCAATTTTCTGCTACATCAAGCAAAAAAAATAGTAGGCTGTGAAAACAAAATTGAAAGTAATACGTCAAAAAATAAACAATAGTTTCTTGTCAGTGCCTTTTAGTTGCTATTTATCGTTCTTGAATTTCCTAATAGTATTGCTATCATTTCGCGTTTTTGTCCGAGATTTTCGTGTTTTTTGAGTTTTTCTAGTTGCTGTTGTTCATGTTATTGTTGTAGTTCGTATTTTTCTTGTTGAAGATTTGTTATTGTTCGTGTTGCGTTGTGTTAAGAACAAAATGATTTATACAAATCAAGAACTATTCGACATGATAGGTGTTTATTTTGAATGTTTGAGAAATGCTACGGTTGCTGCAAGAGTATATGCGCAGGAATATCCGCAGAGACGCCACCCAAGTAAAAAGGTTTTTCTTCGAGTGATCCAACGTTTGCGAACCACTGGAAACGTGCATATTCCCGTATACCGCAGACAACGCAGAGGACGCACCGAAGAGAATGTAATTAATGTGCTAGCGTATATCGAGTTTAATCCTCAACTAAGTACTCGAATTATTGCGCTAGACCTAGGAGTAACGCGAACCACTGTTCAAAATATACTCAAAGAGCACAGGTAAGCAACGACATTGCAAATATAAACTGGACATATTTTTTAACAAAAGTCACGTGATTCTGATGTCACATAGGTCTTTAAGCCTAGAAAACCAATAATTTCCTGGAACATCAATTAAATATCTTCATCTTGTTTTAGGTTACATCCATATCACTTAGTGCTGCATCAGGAATTGACTGCTGCAGATTTTGATCACAGACTAAACCATTGTCACTGGCTTTTGGGTGTAATGAGGGAAGATCGGCAATTTCTGAGGCGAATATTGTGGACTGATGAGGCTACCTTCCAGAGCGATGGACGTGTCAATCTTCACAATACACATTATTGGTCCAGAACAAATCCACATTGGATGCGCGAAGTCCAGCACCAAGACCGTTGGTCTGTAAATTATTGGGCAGGGATTTTAGGCGGACGAATTATCGGACCATTTTTTTTCGATGAGAGATATCTAAGATTTTTAAGGGAGGAATTGCCGATTTTGTTGGAGGACGTACCTCTGAACGTCCGACAACGATTGGTATACCAGCACGATGGTTGTCCAGCGCACTTCGCCGTCAACGTTCGGGAATTTTTAGATGCCCACTATCCTGGCCGATGGATAGGGCGAGGCGGCACCCTTCCATGGCCAGCTAGGTCACCCAACCTAACGTGTTTAGATTTTTATTTATGGGGTCGAGTGAAAGATTTAGTTTTTGCCACCAGACCCACTACACGGGAAAATATGATTCAGCGAATAAGAGACTGTATAAATACTATTTCAGTTGGTGAACTGGAGGCTGCAGTTTTATCCACGCGAGATAGGATGCATAAGTGCATCGAAAACGATGGCCGACAATTTGAACATTTAGGGCGGCATTAATTGAATTATATTTTTATTATCGTTTCTTTCACACGTTCCATTTAAATGGCTTTCATTTCCCATTATAATGAAAATTTAATATTGCACTTATTGACTCCTACTGCGCCACCTGGTGGTTATTTCAGAACATTAGTATAATTTTTAGCGATTTGCGTTGAATATTATCTCTGGTATTATTACTGAATTATTGTGATGTAGGCTATGTCCATACAGATTAGGGAGATGTTGCGTACCCAGCGCCTTAATATTTGTTTTATTTATATTTCCGGTTCGAAAAAAGTTAGGAAGCTGAAATTTGCACTGACTTATTGAGAATTTCCTCCTCTATTAAACTGTGTTAAAAGAGATATAGCGTGCTATTTAAAATTTTCAAAATAATGCGTAATAATTGTTGTGATGTCAATCAGCGCCCTCTAGTTACCACGGCGAAATCAAATCGGATTTTTTTTTACATCAGATTATTAGTTAAGATGGGCTCTTTTAAACGAGACCTAGTTTGTTCAATTTCGTTGACTTATAACGGAGTTATTGACATTTAAATAAAAACATGTTTGACCTTCCCCCACCACTACATTTTACGAGATAGGGCAAAATATCCTTAACAAAAAAATCACAATTTTTCTACTCTTTACTATGGCAGTATTTATAATATACCTTTACATGAATATTTTTTAAGAAACAGCCCTTTTTCTGATTGACCATAACAGTTGCGCCCCCTAGCGGCCATATGCAGAACTTCAAAATATTTTCCAGCGATTTCTCTTAGTCGATTTAGCTAATAATTTTTTTCCCCCAAGTTATATGATTAACGGTTAGCGAGTTATGGCCGGCGTCCATTCTTAGTTGGCCACCCGGTACAAATACTTTCATCCTATCGTGACTCATCAGTGCGCCGATCGTCAGAGAAAAACATTAAATAATAGAAAAGAATTGATTTCAAAATTTTAAAATGTGTCAGTTTGTTCGACATGTAACCTAGATATGAAAAAAATGATAATTTGCAGCCATCTATAATGTTATTTTTAAATGTGTTATGAACATTTAAAAATACTCACTATGTCGTTGCTTCTGTTTTTTTTAAATTATTCTATAAAATTTTGAGAAATGTTTTGTCTTCCCCATTTTGCCAAAACTGCAGAACAAAATCCAAACAGTAAAGTAAGGGTATGTTCTCATATTTGGCAGAACGTTTATCAAATAAATTATGGAAACTTTTCAGCCACAACACGAGTACGAAACCCTAGTCAAAAATGTGTAGAATTAATTTCAAAACTTTTGAGCCTTGACACAAACATCTTTCGAAACTGTTTCTCAGCTAAAATCTTATTTCGATTTTGTGTCTAAAAATGCTACTTTGGTTAACATAAACCGTCCCATTCAGATGTTATCGTTCATGCTTCTTCCACTCACACATTTAAACATAAAATGTTAGCATTTCATTTATTTATTCCCAACTTTAAAATAAACATGTCAGTAGAAAATTATAATAAGGAATTAAATATAATTAAGCAAATAACATTAAATAATGGATATGATTCCTCTATGATAGATAAAATTATTTCTAAAACAAGTCAATTTATGCATCTCATTTATTAGAAGCAGGTCATAATTTCAACGACAAAATATAATTAACTTGAAAATATGAAAATCAATAAACAAAAGCACCTTACTAAATGTAGTGCATTGTACATTATTCCATCTGAAGACGGTACAGTGTACCGAAACAATTGTTATGGTTTATTTTAAAAATAAATAGCGGAAATCAAAAGTTCGTATTTTTAGTATTTTACATTGTATTATGGATTTGCATTAAGTAACAGCCACCTCAATCGAGCATATTTTGAATGAACTCATATAGATATTGAGCTAAAAGCAAGGTTATGAAAGATTTCTTTCAAAGCACAATATTTAAAGTTAAGCAATTAAAATGCTGCAATAATAAAATTACTAAATGTTCAACTTGGCTTAATTTAAATTCCCATTATGCCGAAAACCTTTAAAAAACCAAACGAGCTAAACTATAATTTTCTCCTAAACGATTGGAGGGTAAAATGATTGGAAATGCATCTTTTTTTACTGGGAATTAACGATTATGTCCAGCTAGAATCCATTTCGTTTTTTGGTCTGTAAAATGTGAACGTTTCATTGAATTGAGATAAATAAGTTTCAGGAATTTCGTTTTAACAGGAATATTAAACTCTGCAATAATTTCTACTTAATAAAACCACACAGATATATAAAATAATTAATGAGAATTATTAATATTATATTTGTTTATTAGTTTAAACGTATATTAACCAATACATATTGATTTACTTGATTAATTGTACAAAGACAGAAGAGAGCAATGAAGTAGTGTAGTGTGTAAAGTGTCCATCAATTAACACACTTTATGGAGATTAAACATACCTTTTTAAATTATCATGTTTTAAGTTTCGATATAATATATAAATAAGCTAAATAAATGCGATTTTATTTAAAAATAAACTTACACATATTGAATCCCAACAAGTCTTTAGCTAAAAATAAGTACGGAAATTATAATATACACTTTGTTTTGTAAAAACTGACCACTATTTTTAATATCTTAAATGAGTTTTTTTAAGATTTGTTTTTAGTAGAAGTCAACTTCTCTAACTTTGAAATTAATTTCGTTTTTTTATTTGAAAGACCCAAAAGATTACTTTACATTTTTTGCCACCTGAACTATACGAGGTCCAGAATGATGACAGCGTAAATCATAAATATATGTGTTTACATCTTGAAACGTCCCCTGGATTTGAAAACAGGTACTAAATTTTCACTAGTTATTTTTTTATAGCTTTATATTCTAGCTTGTAATTTCTTTAATGATATATATATATATATATATATATATATATATATATATATATATATATATATATATATATATATATATATATATATATTTATATATATATATATATATATATATATATATATATATATATATATATATATTTTATATTTATATCGAAACTTAAAACATGATAATTTAAAAAGGTATGTTTAATCTCCATAAAGTGTGTTAATTGATGGACACTTTACACACTACACTACTTCATTGCTCTCTTCTGTCTTTGTACAATTAATCAAGTAAATCAATATGTATTGGTTAATATACGTTTAAACTAATAAACAAATATAATATTAATAATTCTCATTAATTATTTTATATATCTGTGTGGTTTTGTTAAGTAGAAATTATTGCAGAGTTTAATATTCCTGTTAAAACGAAATTCCTGAAACTTGTTTATCTAAATTCAATGAAACGTTCACATTTTACAGACCAAAAAACGAAATGAATTCTAGCTGGACATAATCGTTAATTCCCAGTAAAAAAAGATGCATTTCCAATCATTTTACCCTCCAATCGTTTAGGAGAAAATTTTAGTTTAGCTTGTTTGGTTTTTTAAAGGTTTTGGGCATCATGGGAATTTAAATTAAGCCAAGTTGAACATTTAGTAATTTTATTATTGCAGCATTTTAATTGCTTAACATTAAATATTGTGCTTTGAAAGAAATCTTTCATAACCTTGCTTTTAGCTCAATATCTATACGAGTTCATTCAAAATATGCTCGATTGAGGTGGCTGTTACTTAATGCAAATCCATAATACAATGTAAAATACTAAAAATACGAACTTTTGATTTTCGCTATTTATTTTTAAAATAAACCATAACAATTGTTTCGGTACATGTTATTTGCTTAATTATATTTAATTCATTATTATAATTTTATACTGACATATGTTTATTTTAAAGTTGGGAATAAATAAATGAAATGCTAACATTTTATGTTTAAATGTGTGAGTGGAAGAAGCATGAACGATAACATCTCAATGGGACGGTTTATGTTAACCAAAGTAGCATTTTTAGACACAAAATCGAAATAAGATTTTAGCTGAGAAACAGTTTCGAAAGATGTTTGTGTCAAGGCTTAAAAGTTTTGAAATTAATTCTACACATTTTTGACTAGGGTTTCGTACTCGTTTTGTGGCTGAAAAGTTTCCGTAATTTATTTGATAAACATTCTGCCAAATATGAGAACATAACCTTACTTTTGTTCTGCAGTTTTGGCAAAATGGGGAAGACAAAACAATTTAAACATTTCTCAAAATTTTATAGAATAATTTAAAAAAACAGAAGCAACGACATAGTGAGTATTCATAACACATTTAAAAATAACATTATAGATGGCTGCAAATTATCATTTTTTTCATATCTAGGTTACATGTCGAACAAACTGACACATTTTAAAATTTTGAAATCAATTCTTTTCTATTATTTAATGTTTTTCTCTTACGATCGGCGCACTGATGAGTCCCGATAGGATGAAAGTATTTGTACAACTACTATGTGTCCATAAAAACTTAAGGTAAATGATATAATTTCTTATGCTTATGCTATGATTACTTTACATTTTTTGCCACCTGAACTATACGAGGTCCAGAATGATGATTAGACAGCGTAAATCATAAATATATGTGTTTACATCTTGAAACGTCCCGTGGATTTGAAAACAGATACTAAATTTTCACTTGTTATTTTTTTAATGATATATATATATATATATATATATATATATATATATATATATATATATATATATATATATATATATATATATATATATATATATATATATATATATATATATATATATATATATATATATATATATATATATATATATATATATATATATATATATATATATATATATATATATATATATATATATATATATATATAGTATAGTATTTGTTTCTGGGATATGATCCTCCAATTAAAAATTAAACAACAATTTTCACGTATTCATGTCTCGTTTTAATAACGTTTCGGCTATAACTTGAGCCTTTACCAAATTCTACAATATTAGAAAGATTAAAATGGGTTTTAAAATAAAATACTAAAATAAAAACTTACAGTAGGAAATTTGGAGAACAGGCATAATTTCAAACGTATATGGACACAATTACATTGAAAAAAAAACTACACCGATCGGACTGGACATCAATATCTAACAATACCCAAAGAGAAATAAATAACTAAATACTAGAATAATACGACGTTGTTTTATGTGGCAGTGATTTTTTTTCCCTTTAAATACTTTGGTAGGTTTTTATTTTATACACAAGGACGGTATAATAAATTGGTGTATTTTGGAACCTACCAGGTTTGTTTATTACATGTCGCACATTTTATTTTAAAAGGGTGTGGTATATTTTATTTAAATTTTCTGGATCTATTTTGGCGTTTACAGAATTAAAATTTTTTTGGATGTAAACCATTTCGTAAAACTCTCTTTTTTTAAGTTGGTTTCAGTAATAAGTATTTTAGTGTTACTATCGTTAAAAGTATGGTTGGTTTCAGTTGTGTGGTTTGTGAGAGCTGTTTTGTTTTTTTTGTCGTATTTGAGACTGTTAATCCGATTTTTTAGGTACTGACTAGTTTGCCCAATATATACTTTATTGCAGTCATTGCACGGTATCTCATATACAATGTTCCTCTTTCTTTCTTTTGGTATTGTTGTTTTTAATTTACTGAAATTTTTTTTAAGTAAGTTAAAACCTTTCTGAATTACCTTTATGTTTTCGCCCGTAAATACATTTTTTATTTTTTCAGACAAAACCAGGAACGTATGGCAAGGTTACGTATTTTGGTGTATTTTGGTTTGGATTATTATTATGCTGTAATTGTTTAAGATTGTTGTACAGTTTATGATTTTTCTTTTTAATGGAATCTATAAGGAGTTTTGGGTAAGAGTTTGAGATTAATGCTTGTTTTGCTTTGTTAATTGCGTCTTTTCGGAATTCAGGGTCAGATAAATTTATGGCTCTACCTGCCAAACTGATGATAACTTATTTTTTTTGGGAAATAGGGTGTTCAGAGCTAAAATTAAGATACCTTCCAGACCAGGTATTTTCAGTGTACCAAGCTGTTCTTATTTTATTTTTTACGTGGTAAAGGGTCAGATCTAAGACGTTTATTTGATTTTCTTTCTCAAACTCGATGGTAAATTTTAATTTGTTATCATATTTGTTGATTTTATCTAAAATAAACTCGGATTTTTCTTTAGGTATAGCTAGCAAACAATCATCTACGTACCTATAGAAAAAGGGTAAGTCAAAGTTATTAATGACTGTTTTTTCGAGATCTTCAAGTACAAGTTAAGCTATGACACTCGATATAGACACTCCCATTGCGCAACCCTCGATTTGCTTATAATACTTATCGTTAAATAAGAAATATTTTTTTTTTTGTTTCTGGTTTTTGGCCTTACAAACTATATATTTTAGTCACGAAATAAATAAATATTTAGTGAAAGCATGTAGCTTTCAATAATTTGAAAAGAAGGTAAAATTAAATTGCACGTTTTAATTCAAACCTAGCCACATATAGACGGGGACACACATTTCACGTCCAGGGGTCTGTCAGGACGACTTTAAACAAGACAAACAATGGAAGACCTCTAAAAAAGGAAATATACATTAGGAAAGGTTTAGGATATAATATCTATTTTAGTAGCATAAAGTTATAAATGTGGGAAAAAAATTCTCTGAAGGTATGCTAAATTTCAAAGCCAATTTTTTTAAGGAAGTTGTACAAGCAGGCAAAAAAGCCAATATTATTTGTTATTAAAATATCAGGTAGCCATATAGGTAAAATAAAATTGTTATATATGGTTTAAATCGCCAAACTCTCCACATAAACAAAGTGGGTCGTCCTTAATTCCAATCTTATGTAAGTGACTGGGAAAAAGGCCATGATTCAGTTTTATACGACTTACTGTGGATACCAGTCTTCGGGGCATCGATTTGTTATAATACCAATGTTTATTAGGTATAATTCTATGTATCTTAAAATAGAAGGTATTACTGTTACTTCCATAAGTTTGCCACTCACTATTCCACTTTTTTTTAATGTTTTGTTTTAAGAAGGGATAGTAATCCTGGATAATTATAGTAGGATCTTGGTTATTATTTAATTGGGCATTCTTGGCTATGAAGTCGACTTTTTCATTTCTTGACGTATTAAGTCTAATGTTCGTACTATAAATATGTGAGGGTAAATATTTGTATTCTCAATAAAATTTGATAACTTTTTAAGAACTGATTGTGAATCAGAGCATATAATTATATAATTATAATTTTGAGTTAAAGCCCATTCGATTGCATAATAGATTGCTGCGGCTTCTGCAGAAAAAATGCTTAAATTTGGATCAAGTGTAAAAGACCACTGATAATTTGGTGAGGGGCAATAGAAAGCTCTACCTAAGCTGTTCTCAGTTTTTGAACCATCAGTATAAATAATAAGGTAATTTAAGGGGTATCTGGATATGATTTCTTTAAAAAGTATTTGAGTTGAAGTTCGATTTTCTGGATATGACGGAAAGGTAACTTCAGGAGTAACAAAAATGGTATGGTAGTTTATTTCAAATATGCTCTTAGTATTGTGTTTACCACTTACAATAAAATTAAACATTCGCAATTCTTCGTAGCCCTTTACTATCGGGGGTGCGTTTTTTTTGGCCCAATATCGTTCAGTAAGATTTGAAATAAACAAAGAATAAATCTTATCGAGCACGCTTCTCTGTTTTATACTTATAATTATAATTTAAGTATAAATTTAGAAGCAAGGTACTCCCTGCTACACCAAAGAGGGGCTTCTAGTGATTCTACCAAAATTGCAGCATTTGGTGATGATTTCATAACACCCAAACATATACGAAGTGCTTTATACTGAACTCTGTCTATTTTTTTTAAATGTGTATTACTTGCCTAACCATAAAATATGCAACCATAATCTATAATAATAAATAAATAAATAATAAATCTATACCTTATATAGGTTCTATAAAAAAGTAAAGCGATTTGTTGGCCAGCATCCCAATTAAAGGAACACACCTGTCTCAAGAGATTTATACTTTTTTCCGTCTTGTTGACTATATTTGTAATTTGTTCCGCCCATAGTAATTTGGTGTCTAATATGAGAGACCGTTTAAGGTTATTCGATTTTGTGCTTCTATCCTGCGTCGGGTAAAAAACACAACCGTTGTCTTATTTGTAGATATGTTAAATCCATTTTCTTGGGTCCAATTTTTAAAACAGTATGTAATATGGTTAAGTTTACTAATAGATTGTGTAAGGTTCTCCTCAGTGGTATACATTGCAAAATCGTCCGCATATTGTATGCAGGTCACATGCATATTCCATATGGTATGTAGGTCTAGGGTATATAAATTAAATAAAAGCGGGGATAGGACGGAACCCTGTGGAATGCCTAAAGAAGTTTTTCTTGGAGATAAAAAGACTTGGTTTTTTAAACGTATAGTAATGCTTCTTTGTAAGAAAAGGCTTAAAATAGATTTAATAACAATTGCAGGAAATCCTATATATCTCATTTTTTCTGAAAGTATATTAAGATTAACACTTTCATAGGCATTTTTTATACCTGCAAATAAAACTCCTACACATTTGTTATTTGTCAGGCCAGCATGTAAGTCAAGGACAAGATGTGAGATAGCTTCTGTAGTACCGAAACTAGGTTTAAACCCATACTGATTTCGAGGCATGTGCCTGTAGTACAACAACCAGTATTCCACTCTAAATTTAATTAGCCTTTCATAGGTTTTCGTTATGCATGACATTAGATAGTTATGGGAACAGCCAACACAGCATCTTATGATGGGAAACTGTAACGATGAGATGTTCCACGGAAGATGAAAACCGCTGACATACAATTATTCTCATATAAATACTTTTTGTAAACATGTTAAGGCGTCTTTAAGCCACTAACTGTTGTACCGGTTAATTAAAGTCCGTATTTTTCAAATTTTGAATTTTTTTAAAAAGTCATTCGTACAGGTAAAACCTAAAACTGGCGCAGTCGGTAGGATTGTCCAAAGCGTTTCGACAAAAATCGCGAATAGCGTCCGTATCGACGGTTAATTTGGACATCCGAAAACGCGAGTGACTCAAGAAATAACCAAATTTGGAAAATAAAAACAAGTCCAGGGATCAAGAGACACACATCGCTCAACGTCCTATTGGCAAAACTTAGGATAGGAAGTCCAGGGATCAAGAGACACACATCGCTCAACGTCCTATTGGCAAAACTTAGGATAGGAAGACCAGGGATCAAGGGACAAACATCGCCCAACCTCCTATTGGCGCCCTAGCTTTAAGAAGAAAACCCTAGCTGTAAGAAAATTCAAGACAGAAAAACAAGCATCGTTTCAACCCTCGTAGGCTAAGAAGAAAATCATCATCACCCTAGAAAATAAGTGCTTCAGGAATGAAAATAATAATATTCCTAATGTAAGTCAAAACCATTTTTCATACAATTTTTGCTCACGTGTATATATTGCTCATATTTGCGTATTTTTTTTTTAAAAAAAAGTGAATTTTAAATACGTTTTTCAAATTTTCGCTTTTTTCACAAAAATCTATTTTAATTTTAATTTTCCCTAATTTTTATGTCTGACTCTGAACGAGAACTTGAAGATATCATAAATTTGTTTAGACTCACAAATATTAATAATACTAATTTAAGAAATAACAGAATGGAACAACCACAAAATGCCGCAGGCGTAAACTACCAACTATTACGTTTATATATAGATACAATTCCTACGTATGATGGTAACCCACATACACTTTCAGTTTTTATAAATAATTGTTCTAGCTTAATAAACAATTTTTATAAAGAAGGCGATAACGCACATAACAATTTTATAGTACGAGCCATCATTGGTAAATTATCAGGTCGAGCATTAAGTCTAATAGGTTCTAGGATTCATGAATTAAATACGTGGCAAGACATAAAAATTGCATTAGAATTAAGTTTTGGTGATCAAAGAAATTTGGATTGTTTAGTACAAGATTTAATAACATTAACACCTCAAAAAAATGAAACACCATATAATTTCGGTATGAGATGCCAAGACGCACGCTCTTTAATTTTTTCAAAAATAAATTCAATAATTATGACTCCAAACGAAAAAAGAGTTAGAGTACAAAACTATGAAGATTTAGCTTTAAAAACATTTATAAGAAACTTAACAGGCCAACTACAAAATAATGTTAGATTAAGAAACCCAGATAGTTTAGAAAAAGCAATGTCTCTAGTAATAGAAGAAGAAAATTTTCTTTATAGTCAGAATCGTAGTCATTCATTAAATACACAAAATTTTCGCCCAAATCAAAGAGTAACGCCTATAAATGCAAATATAAATTTTTCAAAACCTATTAATTACCAAAATAATCGAAATACAAACTCGATACTAAATCCCACACAACCAAACTTTAATTATTTAAGACCACCACTATTTAATAATAATTTTTTGAGACCACAATACCCTAATTTTCAACCAAGACCTATAATGCAAAATCAAACACCATTTCAATTTAGACCAAATAATTTCCCAACACAAAAACATCCATATTTTATGCAAAGACCTAGTCAAATAATTAGAAACCAACCGATAAATAATCAACCACAATTTAATTACAATAGAAACCAAAACCAACCCCGAAATCAAAGGCTTGATGAACCAATGGACACATCATCAACCAACACTAGACAAAAACCCAAATTTACTGTAACTGAACTACATCTGCAAGATGTACAAAATAATGACAATCATGAAAATCAATATTTTGACCCAAATTTTTATTATCCAAATAACGAAATTGAAAATCAATATTTCGACCAAAATTTTATTAACAACGAAAATTATATATACGAAAATCAACCTGACCTACCCTATCATAATTCTCATTACGACGGATATTATGACCATGAACCTCAGTATTATAATTATTCCAATGCGAATATGAATTGTTATTCAAACGCAGAAAACCCACCGAACGATACATACGTGCAATCTAATATTAATAACTTAGATTATATTTCACGAGAAACTGATAACAGTAAAGATGTAAATTTTATTACGGAGAGCCGAGCAAACTCGATACCTTAATAAACACTAATATTACGACAGCTAATCTGCCTCACATATATGTTCCTGAATTAAATGCAAACTTTTTAATAGATACAGGGAGTACCAAAAGTTTAATGTCTCCAGAAATTGTTCAAAAATTTTATAAAAATTGTATTTTTAATGAAAACTTTCAAATTCAAACAGCTCACATGATATCAAATCATAATCAAGTAATTTTTATTCCAGTTTTTAAATTATTTAACGTAAATGAAAAACACAAATTTTATATTTTTGATTTTAGTAAAAAATATGATGGATTAATAGGAGTAGATTTATTAGACCAACTAAAAGCCGTCGTAGACGTCAATAAAAGACAAATTATAACACCAAATGTTAAGATACCAATAATTTATGAACGCGAGGACGAATCAAAAAAAGAAAACGATTACACACTAAAAAATTATTTCATAGAAATTCCAGCAAGAACAAAAAAAATTGTTAAATTACCCGTAAAATACGAAAAAGGTTTATGCCTTATTGACTATATTAAATTTAGCGATCAAATCGAATCCCCACAAGCTATTACTAATATAGAAAATTATTTTGCTTTTACTACAATAACAAATGGACGCAACGAAGATATTAAGATAAATATTTTCGAACCCCTAGATACCGAACTTTTAAATTGTAACGAACTAAATTTTATAGAAAAAATGGAAGTCGATAATGACATCGAAATCAATCAATCTCAAGACAATTTATTGAAATCTAACTTAAAAAATTTGCGATTAGAACACTGCAATCTAGAAGAACGTAAAGCTATTAGAGATTTATGTTTTGAATTCCGTGATATATTCTATTGCGATCAAATACCTCTAACCTTTACAAATCAAATCCAACATAAGATTAGATTGACTGACGACTCACCAATTTTTACAAAAACATATAGGTACCCAGAAATACATAAAAATGAAGTCAGAACACAAATAAAAAAAATGTTATACCAAGGTATTATACAAGACTCTGTTTCCCCATGGTCAAGTCCAATTTGGATCGTGCCCAAAAAAAATGGACGCTTCCGGAAAACGCAAGTGGAGGCTTGTAATCGATTATCGTAAGCTCAATGAACGCTCAATTAATGACAAATATCCAATTCCCAATATTGCCGATATTCTCGATAAACTTGGCAAAAGTCAGTATTTTTCAACCCTTGATTTAGCCAATGGATTCCATCAAATCGAAATGAGTCCCGAAGATATTCAAAAGACCGCATTCTCTACAGAAAACGGGCATTACGAATTTAAACGCATGCCCTTTGGCTTAAAAAACGCGCCATCAACCTTTCAAAGAGTGATGGATAATATTTTAAGAGGTATACAAAACGAAGAATGTCTCGTTTATCTTGACGACATTGTAATATTCAGTACGTCACTACAAGAACATATTCAAAGACTAAAAAACGTATTTACTCGATTAAGACAAGCAAACTTCAAAATACAACTTGACAAATCCGAATTTTTACGAAAAGAAGTAAACTATTTAGGACATGTCATTACCCGCGAAGGAGTAAAACCAAATCCTGACAAGATCATTGCAATCAAAAATTTTCCCCTTCCAAAAACCCCTAAAGACATAAAAAGCTTCTTAGGACTGGTAGGCTACTACAGGAAATTTTTGAAGGACTTCGCCAAAATAACTAAACCCTTAACCCGTTGCCTAAAAAAAGGTTCTAAAATAATTCACGATCAAAATTTCATTGAATCATTTAATACATGTAAAAATCTATTAATTAATGCACCCATATTACAATACCCTGATTTCTCGAAACAATTTATTCTAACAACCGATGCATCAAACATAGCCCTAGGCGCTGTTTTATCACAAGGAACTATAGGTTCTGACAAACCCATTGCATTCGCCTCAAGAACCCTTAACGAAAGCGAAACTCGATATAGCACTATCGAAAAAGAATTACTCGCAATCGTATGGGCATGTAAATATTTCAGACCATACTTATTTGGCCGGAAATTTACCATATACACAGATCATCGACCCCTTGTTTGGCTATTCAAACTACGAGAACCAAACAGTAAATTAGTTAGATGGCGATTAAAACTAGAAGAATTTGATTATGACATAATTTACAAAAAAGGCAAATTAAATACTAATGCCGATGCCTTATCTAGAATCCAAATCAATGCCATAGAAAACCAATCAATGATTAATAATCCTGGCAATTTTGAACAAGATCAATTCGAAAGTCTAGAATATCTGCGTACTATTGCCGAAAGTTTTAGTACCCTAGAATCAAACCCTCCTATTCAAAACCAACCTTCAACTAGTAAAAAAATAAATAAAAGTCCAAAAAAAATACAAATCTTGTCTGATATACAAGTTAAACCGCCGAAAAAACAACATGAAAATAATTCTGATTTACAAACACAACACTCTACTTTCAACGAAACAACTAATAGAGGAATTAGAATTTTAGACGAAATTATAAATAATAAAGTAAGCCAAATTTTAGTTTTTCCGCATGTATATCCCAAATTAGACGTAAAACAAGAAAATTATGAACATCATAAAATAATTACTGTAAAAATTCCAAACACCAACAATGAACAATTAATTTTACAATTTTTACGAGACTACACAATGTCCGAAAAAACATATTGTATATATTTTCATAGACCCGAACTATATATAAAATTTAATGAAATATATCTTAATCATTTTTCCGAGAAAGGACCAAAATTAATACGCTGTACCAAAATGGTTAATACCATAACTGACAAAGAAGAACAACTTATTCTAATAAAAAATCATCATGAAGGAAAAGTAAATCACCGCGGAATCTTAGAAACCTTAGAATACCTTAAACGCAATTATTACTGGATAAACATGAAAACAACTATTTCACAGTACATAAACTCATGCGACATTTGTCAAAGAGCAAAATATGCCAGAAAAAAGCCCTATTCACCACTAATGCTCACAGAAACGCCTTCGAAACCCTTTCAAGTCGTACATATAGATGTTTTCTTTTACGACAAAAAACTCTATTTAACCCTAGTCGACTCTTTCTCCAAGTTCGCACAAGCGATACTAATACCTGGAAAAAATGCAATTAGTATATCTAATGCCTTAATAAAATACTTTTCTTATTGTGGCATACCTGAAAAACTAATTATAGACAATGGAACCGAATTTAACAATGACACAGTGAAAGAAATATTAAATCTACACAAAATAAAAATTCATTTTACCACCCCACAACATCACGATTCTAATAGCATCGTAGAACGTTTTCACTCAACAATTATCGAACATTTAAGGTTACTAAAAGAGAGTTATCCGAATGACAATGACAATTTAATGGATTATGCAATAATTGCCTATAACAATTCAATACATAGTGCAACAAACTATACGCCATTCGAACTAACTCATGGACATACAAGTTCACGAGACGCGAATGAAATATTTAACCAAAAAGAGTTTTTCTCAGATTACGCTGAAAACCATAAAAATAAATTAAAACATGTTTACCAAAATGTCCAAAATAATTTGGAAGCCCAAAAACAGAAAATAATTTCAAAACATAATTCCGATGGTAACGAAAATAAAGACTTTACCTTAGGACAAACTGTATTTAAACAAAACCCCCAAAATAGAAGTAAGAAAAGTAATAAATTTTTAGGACCATATAAAATTACCAAAATATTAGAAAGGAACCGCGTTGAAATTACACAAAGTAATAACCCTAACAAAAAAGAAACAATACACATAAAGGAACTTAAGAAACCTTCTCGTATTGTTTCAGACTCTTCACCGGGGCCTTCAGCAACCCAGGATACGTAGTATTCGAAAACATGAAAGACAATCCGGGACTACTCCCACACAAACTCGGCAATGCCCAAAACCAAGAAAACATATGGTCATTTATTCAAATATTTGATATATCCAATATAATAAGTCAATTCAATGCACTTCAGTCTCAATACGTACGTATAAAAAACGCATTTGAAAATGAAACTAATATTTCTAATAGTTATAAAAATAATTTCTATAATACCTACAACTTGGCATTATCTTACGAAAATAAAATAATAAGTCAAATTACCCAAATTAATCCTTTATTTAAAAATAGACAAAAACGAGGTCTTATAGACGGATTAGGATCAATAATAAAATCAATAACCGGAAACCTAGACCAAGAAGACGCTCAAAAATATGAAAAAGCTATAGAAACTCTATCTAGTAATCAAATAAAAATAAAAACACTTGTAAAAGACCAAATTTCACTTCTAGAAAAATCAATCCAAACCTTCCAAAATGATATCCAAAACTTAACAAAAAATCAAATAATTCTCAAAAATCGAATAAACCGAATTGAAGAATTATTACATACCATGGAAGTCGAAAATATAGGAACCTACTTTTACTTTTATACCGAAATGATAATTTCCCAAATAATTACCGAATTTCAAATAATATACGAAATATTAGAAAAAATACAAATCGCAATAACTTTTTCCAAACTAAACATTTTCCATAACTCTATAATTGAGCCCAACGAGCTTCTAAGAGAAGTAGAATTAATCTCTAAACACTTAACAAATAATAAACTACCATTCGAAACAAAATTAGAGAACATCTTACTTTTTGAAAAAATAATGGAAATAAAAAGTTACAGCAAAAAGAATCAAATAATATTTATAATCGAAATTCCAATTGTTGAAAAAAATAATTATAATTATTTTCACCTATACCCTTTACCGATTCCACAAAATAACTCTTTTAGAACAATAATACCGAATTCTCAATATTTAATAATTAATGAGCAAAATCATATCTTTTTCAATAAAAAATGTAAAGAAATCATTCCTGAAGAATTTATCTCCCAAAATACAAATCCCATAAAAACCACAGAAGATTCCCCATGCGAAACGCAACTTCTGAAATTCTCAAAAAACCTATCCAATTGTCGATTGGTTCCTGTCAAAATCGAAAAGGTCAAAATCCAAGAACTTGAGAATAACAAATGGATTGTGCTTTGTCCCGAATACACAGTAGCCAAGTCAAAATGCGATGGAAATAGTGAAAATATACCCTTACAAGGAAGTTACGTATTAGAACTAAAATATAATTGTGAAGTGCGTATAAAAGACATACTTATTCGAAACTTCAAAAATTCCAAAAACAATTACAAAAATATTTTGCTTCCAAAAATTAATTTTACACACCCGGTATATAAATCCGCAACAGACTTAAAACCATTGAAACTAGACGATGTAGATCTAAAAGACATAAGTGTTATTAAAAGTGCTTTAGAAGTTGAAAAACAAGAAATCAACTCCATCGAAAACACTCCAATTCATTTTAAAACTATTAATGGCTGGACAATACTAATTTACATTATTTTAATTTTACTAATACCATTTTTTGCAATCAAGTTTTATAGAAGGAAAACGACAAACTTCAAAAAAGAAGAAAACGAAGAAATGAAATTAGAAGAAATCCCCAGCCATGTATCCCCGAATTCTGTAGCCAACCCCAGAATTCTACACTAAGGGCGGAGGAGTTATGGGAACAGCCAACACAGCATCTTATGATGGGAAACTGTAACGATGAGATGTTCCACGGAAGATGAAAACCGCTGACATACAATTATTCTCATATAAATACTTTTTGTAAACATGTTAAGGCGTCTTTAAGCCACTAACTGTTGTACCGGTTAATTAAAGTCCGTATTTTTCAAATTTTGAATTTTTTTAAAAAGTCATTCGTACAGGTAAAACCTAAAACTAGATTTATCGGTCTATAAGACTCTGCACATGAAGGATCTTTATTTGGTTTAAGAAATAATATAACAACACTGTTTTTTAAATCGCTTGGGACGTAAGCCTGATGCCACATATTATTAAATATTTTTAAAAGAAAAAGCTTTGCTAAATAGCCTAGGTTTTGTAGGATTGGATAACATATGTCATCTTGACCCGGAGCTGTGTTTTTCTTTTTTTTATAGCCTTGTCTAATTCTAAAATTGTAAACTTGTTTAGTAGGAAATTATCGTTTACATAATCAAAAGTACAATGTGAAAATGGATTATGGTTTACTGTGGGAGGTGATAAATTAATAAGGATATTCTCTGCAAGAGATTCATTTATTTGAGAAAAACTAGATCTACTTCCCTTAATTTTTTAAATTTTTTTCCAGATATTACTTATTGGTGTATCTTTATTTAAAGTGCTGCAGTAATTTTGCCAGTGTAATTTAGCTTTTTCTTTAAAATTTCTTTTTGTTAGAGCCATTAACCTTTTACATTCTAAGAAATTTGACTGGGTAGGTGAATTTTTATAGTTTTCAAAAGCTTTTTTCTATTATTAACCAGTGTTAGGCACTCGTTATCCCACCAGACGGGTTTATCTTTGGTCTTGGGCATAAATGGTTTATTTTGTTTCATAGACATACATAGCGTTTTATTAAGAGAATTTAAAAAATAACTTAACTTTTCATCAATACTACCTAATTCGGGAATATTAGTAAAACATGTTTCTAGAGTATTGGAAAATAATGGCCAATTGGCTGTGTCTAATCTCCATTTTCTTATAGAATAGATGTAATTGAATAGCCTAGATGAAAAAGGGCCCATCCGTGCAGTTTGTCCAAATCCGGAATTTTCCCAATTCCGAATCTTTATCGAAATCCGCATATGACCAGTAAAAAAAAGGCCCACTAAACGTATTGAAAGCGTAGTAAAATCAGCTGTGTTTCTTTAGCTTAGTAAAACAACGGCCCATTTGCTGCATTTGGGCCTTTCTTTCGACAAGTTAATATACAGGAAATTTTGTAAACATAACCTTAAAGCCAAAGTGTCAGTGTCAGTGTTTTTATGTTTTCATGTAATAATGGATAATAATTCAGAGAACGAGGAGGCAAGTATAATAAAATTAAAGAGAAAAAGGAATATAGACAAGTGGAAAAGTGTAAAAAATAAAAAGTTAAAAGCGAGAGGATTAGAGTATACTTCTAAAAAAGGAGAAAAAGCCGCTAGAAGAACAGGCGAAAAATGCAGGTAAGGCATAATAAATTTTATTAAATATGTTAGGTATAAAGCTCATGACCTTTTTAGATGTAAACGAAAATGCTTATTATCGTTTTCTGCAGAAGAAATGACTCGTATATTGCAAAACTTCAATGAAATTGGGGACCACGTAGCTCAAAATGTCTACCTACAAGCCCTTATTACATTTTCGCCAGTAAATCAGAAAAGAAGGGGTGTGTTTAAAAGAAAGTTCAATTTCTGCTATAAAGTGCACGTCGGTGAGAAAGTGCTGCCTGTTTGCCGTGAAGGATTTGCCAGTTTGCATGGAATTGGGTCCAAAAGGGTGCGAAATATTAGTGCGTCGAAGACTGTAGCTGCGATACCCACTGATAGTCGTGGGGTGCATAAAAACAGAAAAAATAAACTATCCGGTACCATTGTTCAAAATGTTGATGCACATATACAAAGTTTTCCATATTATATTGTACACTATGGACCGAGCGGTGAGCGAAGAAGGTATCTGTCTTCGGAACTCGGTGTTTTAAAAATGTACGAAATGTTTTTGGAAAAACATTACCCAGAAGTTCTTCAAGATGCTAAACAAAATGAACGCAACCTACAAAAATTAAAATGTGAAGTGAAATATTCTTTTTATCTGCAGTATTTCCGTGATAACTACAACTACACATTTGGTCGCCCTCGTTCAGATGTTTGTACAACTTGTTCCGAAATGGAAGCCAAAATTTGTGGGGAAAAAAATGGGGCATTAAAAAGAAGTTTGCAAACTGATCTCCAACTGCATAAAATGAATGCAAAGCTTTTCTATACTAAGATGAAAAAATGTCTTTTAGATTCTAAAGAAAATGAGGATACCGAAGTTCTCTGTTTTGACTTCAAGCAGAACATACCCTGCCCACATATGTCTACTTCTGACGTATTCTATAAAAGACAGCTTTGGATGTACTGTATGTCCATTTACTCTGGAAAAAAATCAAAAAGTATTATGTATACTTGGACAGAAAATACTGCAAAGCGGGGTTGTAATGAAGTAATCTCTGTACTTAGTCATTACATAAACGCATTCTTGCCTAGCACCGTAAAAAAACTGTATGTATTTACTGATGGTTGCAGAGGACAAAATCATAATCAAAATATGCTGAAGTTTTGGCAGGCGTTGGTACTAAATGGTAAGTTTGAAAACATCCAACATTTTTTTCCACAACGAGGCCACATTTTCTTACCATGTGACAGGCATTTTGCTATAATAGAGAAAATGCAAAGAAAAAGAGAAATTGTCGAATCGCCTTCAGACTGGAATAGTATCATAAGTAGCAAGTTTACCGTTGTCGAGCTTAAAAGAAATATGGTGAAAGACTTTGTAAACGGATTATCAGAACCATTTTTTAAAAAAACTTTTACCACAAATAAGTTGAAGTTCCAAATAACAAAGTATAAGTTTTTTGAGTTTAAATCTGAATCAAAAGATTTAATGTTTGGCAGCTTTTCGTTAAATAATGTAAATCCCGATGTTTTCCGCCTTTTGAAACCTGGTGTTGGATTTGTCCCTATACCCGAAAAGCTAGCTTACACTGGTGATTTACCTATTAATGCTCCAAAGTTGCAAAATATTAAGGAACTTTGCAAGTTTTTGAAAGATGAAAAGGCCATCGCATTTTATGATTCCTTGACTGGCGCTACATGTGCACACGAGAATGAACTGGAGGATTGTTAGTTTTTTAAGAATATTTGAAGAATATTTTATTATTATGTATTAAACAGTAGTTTTGAACGTTATTTTGTCAAATAAAAATGGTTTCTTTCCGAATTTGTTAGTTATTATCTTCTTTTTCCTCTATAGCAACTGCTACATTACGAACTGGAAGAAAAAGGGCCCAATTTTTTATATTTCTAAGTCTGTTTTTTCCTGTGAATACATATTTTTTTAAATCGTTTTTATGGAATTACATTTGAAAAACATATCACTATTATGTGTGTTATTCAGATTTATTAAGTTTCAATTTTTCTACTACAAAAAACAGTTTTTTGTCTCTCCTGAAAAATTTGATTTTTAAAAAATGGGCCCTTTTTCATCTAAGCTATTCAATTGTTAAAATTGAAAGATATACTAATTTCCATTTTGATGGGATAGTGATCTGAGCCAAGTGTATCTAGGTGTGTTGACCAATTAAAAAGGTGGCCTAAATTTGATGAAACTAGGCTAATGTCTATACAAGATTTTGTGTTATTTAGACTAATTCTAGTAGCGGAACCATCGTTTAAGATTATTAGATTAGAGTTTTCGACAGCTGATAACAGTTCTTCGCCTTCACGATTTTTTATGTGGGATCCCCAAGCTCCATGGTGAGCGTTAAAGTCGCCTCTAATTATTACATTATTAAAAGGGGAAAAAATATTGTTCCAGTCTTGTGGCATTACTCTAGTTAAGGGAGGCCTATATAGAGATATAATATGAAATATATTATTATTAAGGTAAAGTTTGACTCCACAAAGTTCGACTTTAAATTCATGTGGTTTAAAATCCAAAACTTGATAGTTAAGGTGGGTGGCCACGATAAGTGCGACTCCGACTTTGCTGTTGGGTCTGTCTGAGCGAACCACACTACAACCTGGAAAAGATAAAAATAGTTGTGGTTTTAACCACGTTTCAGAAATCATGGCTATATCAACTTTATTGGATAATAAAAAATTAGTAAAACTGAGTTTATTTGAGATTATTGACCTAGAATTCCACTGTATTAATATTAATTTATATTGTATTTGATGATGCATTTTCAAGTACTATTTTCTGAGAATGTATTCAAAAAAGCTGCGAAGGATGTTTTTATGTCGTTATCTAAGTTTGTCATATCCATCATATCTGTTTTCAAAATATCCTTAATTAAATTTTTTGTATAAAGTGACATTTTTTCCATCAATTTTTCTTTAAAGTTCATAAATTCTTCCCTGTAAGGGTTGGAGAGTATAGACGAATTACTTGACACTGAGTCTCTTCGAGAAGGAGGGATATTATCCCTATCGAGGTATTCACCTTTACGCTTTTTGGATTCTTGTGGGACTTTTATAGGCTGATAATGAGGTATTTTGGGTTTATAAATTATTCTTTGATTTGTATTTTGAGGTAAGGGCGGAAATTCCTTAATATTATGTAACGGTTGGTATCTATTTTGTGTGGTTATTTTTTAATTGTTTAGCTTCTATAAAAGAAATATTATGTTGAGCCATAAGTGATTTAATTTTTTTTTTGGTTATTAAACTCAGGACAATTTTTTGAAGTAGTGTTGTGTGGTCATTCGTTTTACAAAATACGCATTTCATTTCGCAGTCATTATTGTTTTCTGTATGTGACATACCACAATTTTTACACCTCTCTTTTCCTTTGCAATGGTTAGACACGTGACCGTATGTTAAGCATTTTTCGCATGGAATTACTTTATATACAAAAGGTTCGATTTCAAAAACCACAGAATTTATATGTACAATTTGAGGTAATGTAGTGCATTTGAAAGTTACGCTTATCATTTGTCGGGGAACTGCTATATCATATATTTTACGCGTAAAACGATACACTGAGGTAGCATTTGGGTATTCTTGTTTTATTTCGTTAAGTAAATAGTCCTCTTTAAAAAAGGTATCGACATGTTTTATGATTCCTTTACGTAATACAAAAAACCTTTGAATGTAAGCAATAAAGTTATTGTCTAAGATACATTTTTTGTTATTTATTAATTTATTCGCTGCATCTGCACTTTTAAATTCAACTTTTATTTTATTTCGCCCTATTGAGGTAATGTTGGTTTTATTAGCAAATATATATGGATCCTGTTTTAGGTAGTGCCCTACCCGAATAGCATGTAGTTTGCCTATATTTTTATCTTTCGACTCAACATAAACAAAAAAGGGACCTTTATCTGACAAACTATAACGAATTTTTAAATCGATATGTGGTGGTATCTCTTGATTATCGTACTGGGAATATGGAATGGACTCACCAGATGTATTAAGGTTAATTTCTCCATTAGAAGATTGTATTCCGGGTGGTTGGCCACCCTCCCCATAAGTACCACTTTCCATTTCGATTTATTTAAATAAAATTAAAATCGATATTTGCACAAAGAGTTAAATTTGGAGTCGAATGAATGTTCGCACAAAAACACGCCGCAAAAAAAGTGTTTATGGTATTCGCCGGGTATCGACTGACATGTACGCCAGTCTACACGAAACTGTTAAGAAATATGTAGAGTTTAAAGTGAGTTTGACAGCTTCTAAAAATTCATCTAGGGGTATGTCTGTGTGTTGCTTTATTAAGTTCCACTGTTTTTGCACCACTTCTAAAGCCAAGTCTACAGGAACATTTGTATATAATGACACAATATCCAGAGAGATCAAAGTATGGTTTTCAGGTAGAGTTATATTTTTTATTTTGTTTTAAAATGCCACGAATCTCTTATATAGAATTCGTTGTTGTTTACTACATTTTTTAAGATGTTTTTTATAAATTTTGATAATTTAAGGGCGTCTGGGTACATGAAACTATCGGCCTTAGAGGGATACCTGCTTTGTGCAGTGTAGGTAATCCATATATACGAGGTGGTATGGCGTTATGTATTTTTAGATCCTTAGCATTTTTTGGAGAGATATATAGTTCATTTTCCCATCTAGAAATTAGGTCGTTGTTTTTTTTTCTGAAAAATATTGGTTGGATCTCTTTCTATCTCTCTGTATGTTTTACCATCCGAAAGTAAATCATTGATTTTTTTAAGTTTTGATTTTGTTTTAAAAATGACTTTGTTTCGTTTAATATTATTGATGATCTCGGAAATGGAGATTTCCCTTTGTTGGCTAATTGGAATAGCAAAATTTTGTACACGGCTTAACACATCCAGTACGTTATCAGGAATCGTTGTGTCAGTTAAATTCTCGACTCAGTCATTTGTATGTCTAACAGGTGGTTTTTTGGTTTGTTTTTGTGTAAGAAAAGCAATTTTACGTATATTTTTCTGTTTAATCCTATTGAAAAATGCTTCGTGTTTATTTTGTTCTTTCTCTATAAAATCTTTATATATACTGAGTGGTAATATAGTTTTCAATGGGATATCGATGGATTCTTTTTCATCGATTAGTTTATTTATGTTTTTTGTTGTATCAGTAATTAATAAGTTAATGGTATCTTTTCTAAAAAGCTAAAAGTTTTTCCCCAAATTTCCTGTGCACATAATTACAGTTTAATGTAATATGTTTTACGTTAAAGTTTAAAAATACAGGTATTTTCAGTAAATTAAAAACAACAATACCAAAAGAAAAAAAGAGCAACATTGTAAATGAAATACCGTGCAATGACTGCAATAAAGTATATATTGGGCAAACTAGTCAGTACCTAAAAAAACGGATTAACAGTCACAAGTACGATAAAAAAAACAAAACATCTCTCACAAAATACACAACTGAAACCAACCTTACTTTTCACTATAGTGACAGTAAAATACTTATTACTGAAACCAACTTAAAAAAAAGAGAATTTTACGAAATGGTTTACATCCAAAAAAATTCTGTAAACACAAAAACAGATACAATAAATTTAAATAAAATATACCACACCCTTTTAAAATAAAATGTGCGACATGCAATAAACAAACCCGGTAGTTTCCAAAATACACCAATTTATTATACCGTCCTTGTATATAAAATAAAAACCAACCAAAGTATTTAAAGGGAAAAAAAATCACTGCCACAGAAAACAACATCGTATTATTCTAGTATTGTTAGATATTGAAGTAAATGTCCCGTCCGATCGGTGTAGTTTTAATTTTTTTTTCAATGTAATCGTGTCCATATATGTTTGAAACTATGTCTGTTCTCCAAATTTCCTCCTGTAAGTTTTTATTTTAGTATTTTATTTTAAAACCCATTTTAATCTTTCTAATATTGTAGAATTTGATAAAGGCTCAAGTTATAGCCGAAACGTTATTAAAACGAGACATGAATACGTGAAAATAGTTATTTAGTTTTTAATTGGAGGATCATATCTCATGAAACAAATACTAACAATATACAAGAAAGGTCCAAGAAAATAACCCCACTTACTATATATACATATATATATATATATATATATATATATATATATATATATATATATATATATATATATATATATATATATATATATATATATATATATATATATATATATATATATATATATATATATATATATATATATATATATATATATATATATATATATATATATATATATATATATATATATATGGGTGGTGCAACCAAGATGGGGTGGACGATTGTGGGCAAACGGAGAGGAATTTGAAAAAACATTTTTGGGATGTGATTGATAGTCAAGAACGCTGTGTTTTAAAATTATACCCATTATACAGGGTGGTCTGAAAAGTTCGTGGTGAACCAAACTTGTGTTTTTTTAAATGGGATACCCGGAATATTATTATTTTAGTTGATTCTCCTATTCGTTGCGATCATTTTAATATAAGGTTAGTTGGGTCTAAAATTTATACCAAGGGAATGGGACGAGGTTAAAGTGGAAAAAAAGATTATACTCCGGCCATTTTTTGATAACAATTGAAGCAGGTATGGAAAAACCAAATATTCTATAAAATGTATTGTATTTAGGACTACAATAATTGCCTGTAAGTCGTTCAAAATTATTCACTGTTATACAGGGTGGTCAAGTTTTGCAAATTTACCTTGGATTGAATTTTTTTAAATGGAACACCCTATATATTTTACTTTCATGTTAAAGATAACATTACTAGCTTTCAGAAAATACCATATTTGATACCTTTCTGACCAACTGTTTTTCAGTAAATTAGCTGTGAAATCAAAATGTCTTCATTTTAACACGAATTACGTTGTTAAAATTGACAATTTAATATTAGGAGGCCATGATATCATCATAAATTGAAGAAAAGATTGACAGTCCTGTCAAAACAGCAAAGTGTCAGAATATTGTCATCAGTAAATAAATAAATATTGTTCTTTGATGATGCGATGCCGAAATAAAAACAAGATAGAAGCTTTTGCAAGTTTATCATAGAGATTTCAAGAAACAGGAAATGTTGCTTTCAAAAAAACGTAAATTAATTAATAAACCAATTACCAATGAAGATAATGCTTTGACAGTATTAATAACAGATCTTTTTTTACAAAAAAAATAAATTTAATATAAATCAACAAAAACAATGTAATTAAAACTTATAAAAGATGTTCAACTAAACCACCGTTTTGCTGAAGGCACATTTCGAGTCTATCCATAAATGAAAGTTTCACTTTTCTCAAAGTCAGGTCTGAAATGTTGCGAAAACTGCTTATTATTCTCAACTTCATATTTTCCACTGTGGTTGGAACCTCTTTATAAACTTCTTCTTTAACATGTCCCCATAAAAAGAAATCTAGTGGCGTTAAATCGGGTGACCTCGCAGGCCACTTAACTGGTCCACCTCGCCCAATCCAATACTCTCCTTTCCAATTATTGAGAAAATGTCTTACATGCCTATGGTAATGCGGGGGTGCTCCATCATGTTGGAACCATAAGGAATTTCTTAACATTAAATGTAAGTCTTCGAGCAATACGGGCAACTCATTTCTTAAAAAATTTAAATAGACTTCTCCCGTTAAATGCTCTTCAAAGAAATATGATCCTATAACATGAGAGCCAATTATACCTCCCCAAACATTAATTGACCATTTATTTTGATGGTCCACCTGACGAATCCAATGTGGATTTTCGGTTGAATAATAGTGCATATTATGTTTGTAACCAAGCCGTTGCTTTTAAAAGTTGCTTCATCTGAAAACAGCACCCTATCTACAAAACCTGGATTATCCCAAATTGTATTTAAAAACCAAATTGAAAACTCTTGTCGTTGGACGTAATCGCGATCATCAGTTCTTGGTGTAATTCAATGTGGTAGGCATGATATTTATGTTGTTTCAGAATCCGTTTAATACTAGTGCGTTCAATATCAGTAGCTCTCTCAATTTCCCTGGTACTTGTGTGTGGATTTTCTTGCACTGTTAATAACACTGTCAAAACATTATCTTCATTGGTAACTGGTTTATTAATTACTTTACGTTTCTTAAAAGCAACATTGCCTGTTTCTTGAAACCTCTCTAATAAACTTGCAAAAGCTTCAGGTCTTGGTTTTTTTTCGGCATCGGGATATCGTACCGCATAAACCCTGCTTGCTAGTAAAGGGTTTTTTTGACACTCGCGCAACATAAAAGTCATGTTTATCAACTCTGGAGTACTCAAACTCATTGTTACTTAACAATTTCTCGGCTTATCGTCAAAAAACGATGGTAATTGATGCCAATTCTCTGACACTTTGCGGTTTTGACAAGAATGTCAATCTTTCTTTTCATTTATGATTATATCATGGCCTCCTTATATTATAGGTAGTCAATTTAAGAAACGTAAATAATACCGTTTCTGTTAGAATGAGTAAATTTTGGTTTCACGGTTAATTTACTAAAAAACTGTTGATTAGAAAGGTATCAAATAGGGTATTTTCTGAAAGCTGGCGATGTTCTTTAATATGACAGTAAAATATATGGGGTGTTCCATTTAAAAAAATTCAATCCAAGGTAAATTTGCAAAACTTGACCACCCTGTATAACAGTGAATAATTTTGAACGACTTACAAGCGATTATTGTAATCCTAGATACAATACATTTTATAGAATATTTGGTTTTTCCATACCAGCTTCAATTGTTTTCAAAAAATGGCCGGAGTATAACCCTTTTTTCCAGTTTAACCTCGTCCCATTCCCTTGGTATAAATTTTAGACCCAACAAACCTCATATCAAAATGATCGTAACGAATAGGAGAATCAACTAAAATAATAATATACCGGATGTCTCTTTTAAAAAAACACAAGTTTGGTTCACCACGAACTTTTCAGACCACCCTGTATAATGGGTATAATTTTAAAACACAGCGTTCTTGACTATCAATCATATCACAAAAATGTTTTTTCAAATTCCTCTCCGTTTGCCCACAATCGTCCACCCCATCTTGGTTGCACCACCCTGTATATATAATATATATATATATATATATATATATATATATATATATATATATATATATATATATATATATATATATATATATATATATATATATATATATATATATATATATATACATATATATATATATATATATATATATATATATATATATATATATATATATATATATATTATTATATATAAGTAATTAAAATACATATAAATAAAAATAAAAATAAAAATATTACAATTAAATATTATCTATACAGGGTGTCCGGGAAAATGTGGGAGATCTCTCGGACTCATATAGAACATTAAAAAATAAGATGACAAGTTCCCATAAATTTTTTTCCTAGCGGCCCTCCCTACGGAGATACGGCCCCCTAAAGGACCCCACTGGAAATCGGTTTTTCTAGAATAACTTTTAAACGACTCAATATAATTTAACGAAAATTTAATATGATAAACAGTAGTAAGGACCTCTCAAAATGCTTCCCTTAAAACATAATTAGCTTGTTTAGTTTACCAGGGACGGACTAGATTGTACATTTTAACGCTCAAATTTTTAACACCCTGTATGATAAGGAGTTAAAAAAAATAAATTTGGATACCTTGAACATTAAGCTAAAGAAAAGGTGCTCTTGTTCATTGTCGATAAAATGAACCGTTTTCGAGAAAAAAAAATAATAAAAGAATACAACTTTGGGAGTATTAAATATGTTTTTATCCTGAACAACCTAATACGCTAAATAGAAAAAAGTCAATTAAAAACTTCATAAGTGGGTTCAACATGTGCTCCGTGATTTGTGATGCACTCGCGGGCACGACGAATAGAGGACTGCTGTACTCGCCACAACAACCCAGCATTGTTCCTTATCATATCGCAATGAAACGTGATTCTCTGTAAAAGTTCCTCCCTAGTAGCAACCGGAGAGGAATACACCAAGGTTTTGAGATGACCCCACAGGTAGAAATCCATTGGCGTTAGGTCGGGAGACCGTGGAGGCCAGGCAATGGGACCTCCTCTGCCTATCCAACGGTTTCCATAGACGTTATTTAGGTGGTCCCGTACAGCAACGCTAAAATGGGGTGGGGCTCCATCATGCATAAAATGCATCCTTTGGCGGGTTTCAAGTGGCAAATGCTCTATTGAATCTAGAAAAGCGTTCTGAAGGAACTCTAAATAAAGTTCACCATTCAATCGTGCCGGTAATACGCATGGTCCAATGAAAAAATTGCCGATTATTCCTGCCCAAACATTAATGGATTGAAACTGATGTTGATGATGATGAACGACAGTGGCATGAGGGTTTTCATCAGCCCATACATGCGAGTTATGTAAATTTACAATACCATCTTTGGTAAATCCTGCTTCATCGGTAAAAAGAATAATGCTAATGAAGTTTGGGTTTGTTCGTTGTTGATCTAACAACCAGTTTGCGAACTGGATTCTTCGAGGAAAATCTTCAGGAAGTAGTTGATGCACTTTTTGCAGATGATAAGGGTATAACAACTGTTTTTTAAGTACTTCAGCAACTGTACTTTTTGACACATGAATCTGCGCGGCTAATATTCGAGTGCTTATTGAGGGAGTATCAGCTACAGTATCCAAAATATCTTCCTCCAATTGCGCCGTACGTACTGTTCTCCTCACACCAGCATCAGTACTCCTTTTCCCAAAACTTCCTAAAAATAATTAATGAACGTCAATAATGTTACCTTATTAATTGAGAATTGCCCACCAGTTTCTCTTAGACGTTGGTCAATTCGCTGAAATGTTTTCTCATTTGGAATATTGCGATTAGGATATCTTTCTCCATACAACCTTCTTGCTTCATAAGCATTGCAAGATGCAAGTCCGTACATAAGATGCATATCTGCATACTCACTAAATGTGTATCCCATTATCGAATTAAATTTACCAAGGTATTCAAAATTTAATAAATTAATATCGAAGTAGGTACAAAAAGATCAACGTGTCAAGAAGATTTCAAATGCACACGTCAATGCGAGATTATTTATTTCGTACCATAGTAACGTTTGTAAAAAAGTGCATTCTTTAATACTGATAAATAAACAATAATAAAACATTAATACTTTTATTATTTTTTTTCTCGAAAACGGTTCATTTTATCGACAATGAACAAGAGTACCTTTTCTTTAGCTTAATGTTCAAGGTATCCAAATTTATTTTTTTTAACTCCTTATCATACAGGGTGTTAAAAATTTGAGCGTTAAAATATACAATCTAGTCCGTCCCTGGTAAACTAAACAAGCTAATTATGTTTTAAGGGAGTATTTTGAGAGGTCCTTACTACTGTCTATCATATTAAATTTTCGTTAAATTATATTGAGTCGTTTAAAAGTTATTCTAGAAAAACCGATTTCCAGTGGGGTTCTTTAGGGGGCCGTATCTCCCTAGGGAGGGCCGCTAGGAAAAAAATTTATGGGAACTTGTCATCTTATTTTTTAATGTTCTATCTGAGTCCGAGAGATCTCCCACATTTTCCCGGACACCCTGTATAGAACCTAACTAAAACTAGATAAAAGGTAACATACTAGATGGCACAAAAGGTAGGATTTTGATTACTGAATAATCAGTCTTCCAACCCTACCTAACGATTAATAGTTTTGATATGTTTTTTAAATAATTCATATTTGAGATTTTTTATTTCATAAGAAATATTATTATAAATAATAGAACATATATATTTAAAAGATGATTTATATTTTTCTGTTGGATGAACAGGAATTTCCAAGATATTTTTATTTCTAGTATTTCATTAAATTATGAATATTAGTTCGAAATTAAATTTTTGCATATACATAGTCAGGCAATTTGTTTCAAATTATTTTATGAATAAAACAAGATAAGTGGATTTCGCGTTTGAATTCTAATTTAGATAATTTAAATATATTAAAAATTGGAGATATATGATCATATGTTGTAAGACCAGATGCATACCTGATGCAATTATTATGTAAAATTTGTAATTTACGTTTATCATAAGAACTGATACTTTTATGATGTAACGAATCACAATAACCAAGGCTACTTAGAATTAAAGAATCAACAACTTTTAACTTAGTGTTAGTATTTACCAAATCTTTAAAATTGTATAAAATTCTTAGTTTAAAATGTGCATTTTTAACGATTTTTTTTCATTCAAATTTAAATTTTGATCAAAAATTACACCAAGATTTCTCATTGAAGTAAATAACGGAATAGTATAACTCTCAACAGTAATTTTAAAATTAGAATTGGTTTTTATTTTAGAAAATTTTTTGGACCAATTAATAATAATTTAGATTTATTTATATTAATTTTTAATTCATGGTTCTTAATGGCTTTACATATATTAAAAAAGTCTTCACTTATTAAATTAAGAAAATGTATTATATTTTCAAAATTAATTTTGTGTGTCATCTGCAAATGCTAAAAGGTTACCATGTTTAATTGATAAATAAAAGTCTAATGTGGATATAAAAAAAACTGCAAGTACAGACCCTTGAGGTACTCCTTTATGTATCGATAGCATATTAGAAGTGTCAAATTTGTATTCGCTAGAAATCCTAGTAAACTGATTACGGTTAGAAAGGTCACTCACTGAAACCTAAGTAACCTGGCTAAAAGCATCTAATGATTTAAAGAATCAAGTTCTAGCTAAATCACGTAATATTATATAAGCGGCAAATCCAGTATCCCAACTTTCCAAGCTACCATCTTTTAATTTAGTAAGTATTGTTGTGGTGGTAAAATTTTTTCTAAAACCGGATCGGTTATCTGCTAAAATATTATAGGTATTAACATAATCTATAATTTGTTTTTTGAATTTTGTTTCTAGCTCTTAGCAAAAAAGTTATAGCGATTTACAATTACCTTCATTTTTCCATGAAATTTAATACGAAATACGTTATTGTGTATTACTATGTAAACTAAGTCATGTTATTATTTTTGATTTTACATTAATAAGCTTAAATGCTATTATCTAACTTGACTGTCCATTTTAATTTACCTCCTTATTTGAAATTTGGTTTATCAGAGGTTAACGATGGCTAAAATAGTCAGAGCAGTTGGGCTTATTTAGGCAGGCTGGAGTTATCGACGTACAGCAGAAGAATTTGGCAAATCAAAAATTGTAATTCCTCGTTATGGAACAGGCATATTTTAATAGGATCTTCTCAGAATAGAGACATATCCAAAATTGAGCACGTCGAGAAAGAACCATTGCTGCCACACGATTATCAAACTTATTTCAAGAGATGCATGGAGACAGTTACGGCTCGCTGTGCAAATGAAGCAAGAAAATTTTGCAATAATTTTTTTTCCAGAATGTTTTATATGTGGAGGGAGTGGAATATTTTTTACGACTTATCTAAATTTTGTATACTAAATCAATTCTCCTATCCTTCATAGCAGCAAATTTATTTATAACATCCTCATAAAATGGATGAGTTGCCCTAATCTTCTCCAGACATTCCTTTGAATTGAAATATTGGCCAGAGAAGTAAATCTTTTTTAAGATATTGTATTTCTTAAATAAGTTTTTACACATTTGAGGCAAGAAAAACTTCTTTCCACTGAAGCACTTGTCGACGGTATTGTCAAAATAAGTAAAAACACTTTATATGCTTTGGTTAAAATATCTTTATTTTCTTTAATTTTTTTCACTTCACGATATATTCCAGTTCATGTCATTGGCAAAAATAAGACCAAGCTCATTTTTAAGTCGTTGACTATTTGAAAATATTTCCCCATATAACTGTAACAAATTTTCAAACGGGCCAGTCTGAAAATTTAAACTGTATTCCGAAAATTTAGCAGAACTGCTAAACATAAAAATATAAGGTTTTCAGAGTCTTGAAAGCTTAGTGTCATTTCCATTAAAATATGGTCCAATATTTCATAAAAAAGGGTTCTATACACAGCCCTAATTTCTTCAGGTGAAAGTTTAGCAAGCTCACGTTTGTAATGATTTATTTCTGTAATAGAATTTGCTTTATCAAACATGGTATTAAAAAAATGTTCATTTCTTTTTTTACAGAGCGCCTCACGACAGCGTTTTATATTGGATATGCAAAAATTAATGTCAAACGACTTTTTTTGAAGAACGCAACTTGAACAATCACATTTACTAACTTCGAATTTGAAGACCAACGAGTTTCTGTAATTGTTGGTATACGCCTCGTAGATGCAGATGTAAGAGCATACGTTCGTTTGGCTGAGTGATGAAAAAATGAGGGAATACCACTAAGGCTTGCAAAAAAAATCGACATTTAGAAATATTTTTAAACTTTGCTGCATCAGGACAAATACAGCCTGCGGCGCTTTTTCTTTTTTTTTTGTTTTTTTAAGGCCATTTATATTGCCAGATATAATTATTTCGCCATCGTAACATTGCCCTATTGATTTATGTTTATAGTCAGATTTGTCCAAAATTTGATCCAATAAAGAATATAAATTCTCCGTTCTATCGGAGCTGACATTATTAAATTCTAAACGTTTGCGTAATATCAGTGGTGTCATCCACTTGCACAGAAAAAAACTGTGTGTTCATTATTTCATTTTTACATGATCATTTAAATAATCAGAAATGCATTCAATTAAATTCAATTAATAACTAATTATTTCGTTTTGAATAGTTTTCGAGTCACCAACAAAAGCATTTTTATTTTTTTTTGTGATGATCTTTTTGTTCTTGGGAATTTCTCGATATTAATAAACCTAAAAACTTTTTAAAATTCCCCCTATTTATTGACTCGCTACTCTCATCATGGTCGCGAAAGACTAACTCTTGTTTTGCAAGGTACAAAACTGCGTCAGTTACCCAACACATAAATAATCTATTTAATCGGACGTTTTCGTTAAAATGTATTTTATATAGTTTAGCATTTTCTTGTGTCAGCTATAGTGCGTTGATTTTTTACAAATGTTTTTAGCATTAATTAGCATTTTAAATGCTCCGCCGAGTCTTCATGTTTATTAGACCGTCATATATTTAACATACCTGCAAATCCTTCCTTATTCCACACTGAATATTTATTGGAAACTAGTAAACAAGGCCAGCAAAACAATTTTTGTAATATTTGACTACTACATAACCATCTGTACGCCGAAAACCAGGATGATGATTAAAACTCTGATCTTGTTCCTTCTATCGATTAAATGAAGTTTCCAACAAAATGCAAACCACATCCGTGATCGGATTCATCAATAATGTAAATTAATAAACCCGACACCAAATAAAGTTCTAACAACACCATAAATAAATATAACACAAAACAGTCAAATAAACTGCAAGGAACTAACGGGTTGCCGCGAAATCCGCGAAAATAAAAATAAACAACCACCCCAAACTGAACACATTCATGCGAGAGCGTTGTATGGCGTTGGTTAACATTGATCTTCCATGCGGCCGACGTCATCGCGAACGCGTTGTCATGGCAACGTAGTAGGAAAATCGTAAACTAAACATAGTACCTCCAGCAAAGTCGAAGCGGTTTGCGCCACTGTTATTGTTGTCATAATAAAGTTCGATTGAAAGTTTTAAAAAGACATGCCGCCAACGGTCAAGTAAAATATTTATTCGAGATGTACAGTTTATTTTTTGCCAATTAGGTGAATAAATGAATGTAAAAACTTAAATTTTAAGAGATATATAATAAATATAGTTAGATGTTTACTTGTTTATTTTTCTTGGTGAAGTAGCACTTCACCTACTTCACCTGAATAGCCGCCACTGCATAAAGATGGCTTCCGAGCTCGAAGACCAAAAAAGTGCCTATTATTAACACCTGTTCATAGAAGATTAAGATTAGATTTTGCCAGAAACCATTACAACTAGGGTCCGCATGAGTGGTCAAACTATTTATTTAGTGACAAGTCACGGTTCTGTTTGTATGGAAATGATTAGAGACCATGAGTGTGAGAAGAAGACATGGTAAGCGGTTCGATGAACAATGTATGGTGACTATGTTCTGTTTGGCTGCGCATCATAGTTTGGGGAGGAACGCATCGGACTACACTGCTGGGAAAAGAGATTTTTACTGGCATTCAAAATGAAATATAAACGGATGATGAATTTGATTTAAAAATTTTAAAATTCCTGATACGCAGCCCGATAGGGCATGAATCGCAACCGCCTTATTTTATAAGACCCTGTGTTATATAAGAACCTGTCATTTTTTGAAAAGTTTATTCGACTAGAGCTCTTACTGGGGAAGGTTTCTCTCTAAAGTTAGGTACAAAAAACTAGAGTTAGCTACAAAAAACAATTTCCAGCGGTTTTGACATTTTTTCTTCTTTTCCGACATACAGTTTTTTCGAAAAATTGACTTTTTTAAAACGGCCTGCAGTATGGTATATCAAATTCTGAACAGGGTCGACACCCTTAAGTATTCCACCATGAATATTGTATACAGGGTGCACCAAAAACTCTACCGATTCTAAACGTTAACAATGTTGAAATATGTTATTATATTAAATATTTGCTTAATTTATTTAAACAGTTTAAATATTTTTAACGTGTGAAACTGTATTTTATCGGGAAAAAGAGAATTATATCAATGATCAAAAAATCTGTTTTAAATTAAAGACAATATCTGAAAAAAGATTTTAAATGTAATAAAATGTAATAAAACTGTTTCTAAAAATGGCCTACGAAATCACCAGATTGTAATCCAACAAATCAATTTAACGCACCTATTTTTGGATTATTTAAAAATTTAGCGCATTTTTCACGTGTTATACCTTTGATTACCACAAGTGGGCCCCAAAAAATCATTTTTCGAACCACAGAATATACAAAAATTGAAAATGGAATGCTGTTCTAGAAGATTTAATTAGAAGATTAATAGACAGTATACCCAGGCGGGTGTCACGAAGTTATAGGCACAAAAGGAGCTCCATCATCCGTAAAAATTTCCTTGGTTCCAGCAGTATTAAAAAGATCAAATTAATATTTACCTTTTTATGTTCTTATCTGTTGTTGGTATACTTTATTGTTGTTGTTTTTGTTTTTTCTGACATTGTGCTAACCACAGAATATACAAAAATTGAAAAATGTTTCTGTTATTGTTTTGTTTAAAAATAAAAACTTATCTTTTGAGAAATTAACATCATACTTAAGTTGTTTTGTATAATTTTTTAACTTATTGAGCTAGAAACAAAAATTCGTGACTTAGTTTCCATAGAAATACAGAATAACGTATTTCGTATTAAATTTCTTGGAAAAATTAATCGTAAATCGCTATAACTTTTTTGCCATTTGGGTTAGAAACAAAATTCTAAAGACAAATGCAAGCTGGAACAAAAAGCTATAAGGAAACATAATAAATGAAAATTTGGGACTTGTTTTCAAATCCACAGGGCCTTTCAAAATTTAAGTAAGAAACGTGTGGTTTACACTGGGTGATGATTATTTGGACCACGTATAGTTTGAGTGGCAAAAAATATAAAGTAGACAATAGAGGCTTTCAACTAAAAAAAAAACGAAATTAAAAATCGATCAAGAGGGTTTTGCGCAAATGAGTTTTAAAATCGGTTCGAGGAAAGGGTGGCCCGTTTCAAAGTTGAAGAAGTTTATTTCTTGCCTTGATCTATTTTACTAACTTTACTCAGCGGCGGCTCTTCCATAGCGTCATTTGGTCAATGACCCCCCAAAAATATTTCAGAAAATAAATTATTCGTTTGACCGTCGCTCCTAATAGTTGTAATAAAACGCGAACCTTGAGAAAAGTTGAATACGCTACACTATCAGCCGCGCGCGGCGGTTCAAATGGTCTCGTTGTGTTCCTTAGGCTACTCCTAGGGTTACCTTAAAGTTTGACAAAAGTACCCGAAAATTTCACAGCTACCGAGCGGCAGCCGAGCGTGATAGCAAATGGAATCTGAAATCGCGATTTGGGTCATCAGCTGGTCTCTTCTTATAATTCGATCGATCGGTCGCGGCATCACGTCGGCATGCGGAAGTTCAATTATTCAGAGGTCGCGCGGTGGATATTCTAACTCGATATTTTTTCGGACGTTTTTAATCGATGAAAATTGATTTATATACTATTTTTTGTAATATATATTTTTTATTTTTATGATCCATTTGTGAGTTGGAAATATACAGGAAATAAAATGTTGATGGTGACTAGTGCAAAAAAAATAAACAACTAACAAGGGCATACGAACTTAATTTTGCAAAAATAACCAATTTCAAGGTGGTCTATGTTTGAGTTGTGAATGTAGATGAAATAAAATGTCGGTAGTGCAAAAAATTAAACAACTAAAGAGTGCTAACGAACTTAATTTCAAGGTAGGTTGTCGCAATTTGCCAGAACGACAAACTAGTAAAGACAAAAATAAAGGGGTTCATCGAAACTTTCGCAAAAGTATATACGATTTCGCTAACTGGATATGTGGTTGTGAAGACTCATTTTACTGTTATGTTTGTTTGTTGTTTTCTAGGGACTCGTCGGACTTATTATGGTGCAAACCCGGTGTTAAAGACTTAAAACATTTAAAAGAAAAAATAAAAAAACATGCGTTTTCTGCAGATCACATGAAATATTCGGTGAACTATAATACGGTCGGAAATATTTATATTCGCACTCAGCTAGACACAGCTTACAGAAAATCCCTTAGAGATTTTAATGAAAATGTATCAAAAAAATCGTTATATTTTAAACAAAATTATAGATTGTGTAAAATTTTGTGGGGCGTTCGAGCTGGCACTACGTTGCCATGATGAAACGGCTTTGTCTGAAAATCCAGGGGTTTTTCGAGGGCTTAAAAATTTTGTTGAGGAGTTGGGCCAAGATAGACTATCCGCTTTAGCATTGTTAAGTATCGAGAAATCGTTTATAAAAGGAACGTGCAATTTTAACGAAGGTGTCATTTAGCATTTTTCCAATTGTATAGAACGAAGAGTAGACCCGAACTTCAAAAGAATTTAAAGCTCAATTTAAAGATAAGATATTTATTTTTATTTTAAGTATGTCGGTTTTTAAATTTGTTATTGACCTCCCAATATAATTCACCAAGAGCCGCAAGAATGTGACATTCTGTACATCTAACTCGTTTTACATCAATACGGTTAACTCCGAGGAAATTGATGATATGTTTAGCTACAAATACTTTGATATCTTACCAGTCAAACTAAGTTTTTTTTAGTTAAATAATATTTAGGCAACACTTACAATAAATGGTTTCCAAAATATACATTAACATAAAGGTGTTTATCTGTGGACGTGTGAATTGCCGAAGTTGCAACTAATGCAATTTTGATGACCGACAGATGTGCATCAAAAATAAATTAGTGTTAACCAGAAAGTATAAATAGGTAATTGTTTTTGGCTAACATTAAATATTTAGAAACATAAAAGAACTTTTTAAAGTGGGTGCCAAAACTGTCGCTAAAAATCAAAATTAATGTCTCTATTTTAAACACACATTGATTTTAAAATCGCTTGAAAATTCTCATTTTTTATATATCGCTTTCGCAATAATTACTCAGAGTATATAAACATTGTTGAAAAGACTCTACAGCCAGAAAAATGCGACCCAGTTGGATCTATTAAAATGAGGTTGGAAACTGACTTTAAATGGATTGATGCCTGTCACAACAACTTGTCCGATATTGTAAAACGAGATGCAGAAAACAACATGGCCGTAGAAAACCGGGAATTGTATGTTCAATTCTTTGTCTCGGGTTCCAGGGCAAAAGTTGTGAAAATATCTAGAATATTAACCATATCAGCATCGAGGACGGTGACGGGTTAGATATTGAGTTTGAAATTTTCCTGTTCGTAGAACTAAAACAATTTTCTTTATACATTGTAGAAACCTGATTAGTTAATTACCAAAATAAAAATTGTAACAATTTTTGTAATTCTTATAATATATAAGGCAGTGGAGGGGGTAGAATATTTTTTACGACTTACCTAAATTTTGTATACTAAATCAATTCTCCTATCCTTCATAGCAGCAAATTTATTTGTAACATCCTCATAAAATGGATGAGTTGCCCTAATGTCCTCCAGAAATTTTTGAATTGAAATATTGCCAAGAGAAGTAAGTCTTTCTTGAGATATTGTATTTCTTAAATAAGTTTTTACACATTTGAAGCAAGAAAAACTTCTTTCCATTGAAGCACTTGTCGACGGTATTGTTAAACTAAGGGAAAACGATTTATATGCTTCGGTAAAAATATATTTATTTTTATTAATTTTTTTCACTTGCTCTTGCAGCGATATATTCCAATTACTCTCAATGGCAAAAATAAGACCAAGCTCATTTTTAAGTCGTTGACTTTTTGAAAATATTTTTTCATATAACTGTAACTAATTTTCAAACGGGCCAGTCGAAAAATTTAAACTATATTCGAAAAATTTAGCAGAACCTGCCAAACATGAAAATGTAAGTTTTTCACAGTCTTGAAATCTTAGTGTCATTTCCATTAAAATATAGTCCAATATTTCGTAAAAAAGGGTTCTATACTTAGACCTAATTTTTTCAGGTGAAAGCTTAGCAAGCTCACGTTTGTAATGATTTATTTCTGTAATAGAATCTGCTTTATCAAACATAGTATTAAAAAAATGTTCATTTCTTTTTTTACAGAGCGCTTCACGACAGAGTTTTATATTGGATATGCAAAAATGAATGTCAAGCGACTTTTTTTGAAGAACGTCAAATAGTATGTTCGTGATTGAGAAAATGTCATTAAACACTAATGCCAGAAACGTGAATTTAAAATTGTTCATCCCACCTAAATTTTTCATCGGATTTGTCACAGTTTGAAATAAATTCAAAGACGTCTTTTAATTTATTCCAATCTTGAACAATCACATTTACTAACTTCGAATTTGAAGTTGTAACAACATCATAAATAAATATAACACAAAACAGTCAAGTTAACTG
>JAUTXW010004136.1:0-69649 GCA_030620095.1 Kuschelorhynchus macadamiae | reverse complement strand
TTCAAACTAGGCATATACTCAGATAGTGGTTGCAATTTGGCATGGTCTGATGCCAAGGACCATGATTTATTAAGATGACAAACCATTCATAAATAGACTTAAAACTTTACAATATAAACTCGGACTAAATTCTTACAATATTGACAACCAGATATATCATCTATATATTGTATTCTATTATTGTTAATAAATATTATCTTTAGCCCAAACTGCACCTCTATGTATTAGCCGTAAGCAAAGCAGCGATGTTAAAGGTTAAATTCGTTTTATATTTCTCATATAGATAACTTTGTTGCAAACAGTAATAAATATCTTAGCTTGAAGGTGTCCAGAATCGTAAAATCCAAGTAAATCTTTAGGCCTCAAATTACCAGTATATATATTATAGACTAACCTCTGTATAAATAAATTACTTGCTAACTGTTAAAACCAGGCTCATGTAATTAAATCTGGAGAAAATTAGCTAAAGGTTCTTAAAACAGCTTTTCAATATTTTTTTTACTTCCTTCGTAAAATATAAGTATTGTAATCGTGATCACTTTCCGAGATTATTTCAGATCTTCACATTTCAGGGTCTCTAGATGCCGAAACAAACATTTTTCAATTCCGTCGATTGACTTCAAATTTCGGTCAAAAATTAAAAGTCATATGAGGATGGCCTGGTAATGTTTTGGTAAAAATCCAACATGGCGAAACAAAATGGCGGCTTAGTGAAATGTTAAAAAAATCAACTGTTAACATTTTAATATGAATCAAAGACAGCAAAACAAAATAGCGATCTAATAAAATATTTAAAAAATCAGTCTGAAAATGTTACTTATTATGCAGGGTGTTCTCAAAGTTCAGTCATTTATTTTGACAGGTTGTAAAACTCGTAAAAACAAGTTAATTTACAAAAAAATCACCTACATAAAAGTTGGAAAATAAAGAAGTTATAGACAATTAAAATTTAAAAAAAATAATCACAGGCCTGATTTTTTGATACTATCGGCCACTGCGGTGTGTGTTAAAAAATAAAGAAGTTATTAACATTTCAAATATTTAAAACTTTATTATCGTTAAATAAAGTCATTTGAACAAAAATCATTGATATGAAAGTTGCAGTATAACAGAGCTATAAATTATAAAAAAATCAAATAGTAAAAATACGAAAATAAAGTTCCAAGTCAAAATGCAAATTAGATAAACCCTTGCTCACCGATGAAATGCATCTCGTTGTTTTTTGCGGTTCGAAATTGTTGCCGTTTGTACAGTCTGTGCAAATTTTTGCTCGGCGTACCCATGAAGTACTACAGGCTTCAAAAATAAAATCTCGGTGTCCACGAACAACATCACAAAGGTTTTCGATGGGTTCTTGTAATTCTTGTACAGTTTTTCTCCATTTTGATAAACCAACTGTTTCAAATAGCCCCAAAGGAAAAAAATCACAGGGCGATAGATCTGCGGAGCGTGCAGTTCTTAAAATTCTCGTCTAAAATGTGACGGAGCTCCATCATATAGAAACCATATATTCCGTCTCACATCTAAAGGAACATCTTCTAATAAATTAGGCAGATCCTTTTGGAGAAAGTCCAAATAGATTTCACCTGTTAGACGATCTGGAAAAAAAGTAGGGCCCAATAAGCATGCCATTAACTACGCCAGCCCAAACATTTACTGAAAATCTGTGTTGACAATGGGTTCTCTTTACAGCATGCGGGTTTTTTATGACCCGAACATGGATATTGTGAAAATAAATTACTCCATTTCTTGTAAATGTAGCCTCATCGGTAGCCAAGCCTCATTGAAGTTGTGTTGATGTAGAAGCCACTGACAAAATTCAACTCTTCTAGGATGATCTTCGGGTAGTAACGCTTGGACCCGTCGATAATGGTAGGGGTAAAGTTGTTCTTGTCGTATAGTCTTCTATACTTTACTATGAGCAATTCCAACTTGTGCTGCAATAGATCAAGTGCGCGTTGTTGAGTCGTTTTCTACAGTTTCTAATCTTCTTCAATATCTACCATCTCGCGTGGAGGAGGTCTTCCAGCGTGACCTCCTCGTTACGGCTTTAAGTACCCTGTGTCACAAAGCCTAATAACTAAATTTACAAACATCTGCAGGGCTGGGTGGGTTCTTAAGGGAAACATTTCCGCGTACAAACGACACGTTGCAGCTGCATTTTGTTGACAATCCCTGACGTGTGCTATTTTATTACAAAACCACAATCTAAAAGTACCACGTGCAATTTAATAAAATCTGACTGATACAAAGAACAAATACAATGAAAAAATTACCTAGTATCAGTAATAAACAAAAACATGTACCTTTACCTTATGTGTTCACAACGCAGTGGTCGCGAATATCAAAAGGCAGGTCTGTGATAAAGTGTTAAATATTTGAAAACTTTATTTGCAACACACAAAGTAGAGTATCAAAAATCAGGCCTGTGATAATTTTTTTAAAATTTTTGGTAACTTCTATAAAGGTGATTTTTTGTAAATTAACTTCTTTTTACGAGTTTAACAACCTGTCAAAGTAAATGACTCAACTTTGAAAACACCCTATAGATATTGTGTGGTTACTACTTTCACACGCATATGTTAATAACGTTTTGATCCCACATGTATCGAACAACATTTTAAGTATGATCGTTTAAAATTAAAATTTTCCCCCTCCCTGTATTGTAAGCAACCTATTTTGACACTGCTTTGACAGACGGAAATGAAATTTACTCAACAAGATATTGGTTGCCCTTAACGACAGGATGTAAGTCAACTTACATCCCTAAGGAAATAATAATCTAAACTTATTATAAGTAGCTTCAATTTTTGATTTCATCAACATATTACAAAAATAACGGTACAATTATTACAATTATTCACATTATTAACAAAATTTGGAAACAAATTTTCTCGTTTCTTCTCGATGTGTATTACATTTTCTGACTCTACAGATCCTTGATTTCTAACCGATGTTTCTGTCACTGTTGAAGCACTGCAAGAGACTTCTGGCTGGTCTTATTTTATAAAATTTTATTGGGTACTTCCTTTTTATTATTGATGCTCTCAGTTACGTAACTTTCAGCAATAGTAGCGGATTTGCATCCACCATGTCGCTTGATAGCTAATACATCAATTCCAATATTTGCTAATAAAGTTGCCGACGTTCTTCTAAAAGAGTGTCCAGTATACATTTTGAAGTTCTCAAACTTTAGAAATTTCGCAATTTTACTTGGAATTGATGAAAACGTATTTTTCCTGACAGGCTGATCTTGTATCAATGTACTTTTGAATTATTTTGAAATGACAAACGACTCTTTGCCAGTGTAAATGTACGTGACATTCCATTTTTAGAGTCAGAAATGGCCACAATTATGACTTCTTGACTTATTTTAACATTGTCCATTTTCATTTAACAGAGTTCATTAGAACGGCACGCTCCAACAACTCCCATTACCATTACAACCTTCATCAATAAGTATATATCATCGGGGGCTTCAAGCATGAACTTATTCACATCTTCCCTGTTAAACACATTCGATTTTTTGGGTCTATAACCATCATTTTTTCTTTTCAAAAATGCTCGAAGTTTTGGATACTTAGAAATATCTATATTTTCCTCTATAAAAAGCACTTTTTTCGTGAAAATGCGCCAAACATAAAGTATCTGAGACTGCAGTAGCCGTCTTGCTTTAGCAACAATTATTAAAGGATTTTTGTCCAAACAGAATCAAACAATTCGACTTCTTTAAACTTTTCGCTATGAATTGTCAACTTGACGTTGTTGATAAAATAAAAACTGCTTATGTTGCTCTGGCAAAAGATCACGGCTGCCTTCATAATTTAATGAGAATGCTATCGAATGTAATGATAATGAAAATCCAAAAATATATCCAGCATTTGTAAACATACAATACAGGGAGGGGGAAAAATGTTATATACTATATGGGATGTAAGTACATTAACCAGTCTCGAACTTTTTTGCCATCCCTGGCTATCGCTCGGGTGCAAACTCGTCCTCAACTGGTAAATGTTACATCCCTTATAGTATAAATAACTATTACATTTTCCTTAAAAAGATTACCTATCAAATATTTAAAAACAAATTATCTCTGTTACCTGTACTTACTATACTATAGCAACCAAGTAACTAGGTTTTTGTTAGATATTAGAAAATAATGCTGTCAAACAATTTGTAATATAATAAGTAATAAACGAGTTTCACACTTTTAATATGAGCGATTCAAATGTTTCCAGTCTTTTGCCCGGAAAATCACGGGCAAAATATAAATTGGCCTACTCCTGGTATAAGAAATCGTGCGAAGAAAATCTGGGTCTATACAAAATTCAAAAACCATCCTCTATATATTATTCAATATTGAGTCGAGTATGACGTCTATTTAAAAAAATGTGGATATTAATAAATATTTGCATTTAATTGCGTTTTTAAAAAGCAAGTTGAAAGGATACAGACCTACAAAATCGAAGATATTAACAATACACGCTATTGATGTTTTTCTCAGAAATACCATTCACGAAGAAAAAAACAGCTCGGAGTTTTTTGTAACATCAGGAGACACTGAAGGTTTAGATATAGTGGAAATTGTCCGAAATTATATCAAGTTACGTCCTAAACACGTTGGTCATGGTCGTTTCTTTGTATGCTATAAGAACGGTAAATGTACAAAATAGCCAGTGGGAATAAACACTTCTGGAGGTATATCTAAGACTATTGCTTTGTTTTTGAAATTATCCAATCGAAACACTGCTTTAAAAGTTCTTCTACTTCACTATTAGCCAACACCGCAGTGGATATTTTGACCGTAAAAAAGCACGGGGGATGGCAGTCAAATAGAGTTGCAGAAAGAAATATTGAGGCTTCGGAAAAAAAACATAAAGGAGCCTGCTTTAAGTATACTCAGAAACATGGAAAATGAAGCAAATAGTATCCAAAAACTGAACATATTTAATGCAAGTTCATCGCAAGTTAAGTCAAGTTTATCAAGTACATCTGGTATTAATTTAAGAAACGGCAATAATTGTGTAATTAATTTATTAATTAAAAAATTTAGAATAAATAGTTTGAAATACTGTATTTTAAACAAAAATGAACGTACTTTCTTTAATTCTGTTTTAATTCTAATATTAGTTGATATCTTTCACTACCTAACTAAAAATCGGTGTGGTAATGGCTTCTTATCTCACGATTGCAGATAAAATTAATTTCAATGTCTTATAGAGATAAACTAGTAAAATTGTGGTGCAAATTTAAGATAGCGAAATAAAATGGAGAACAATTAAAATTTTTAAGAAATCAACGTAAAAAATCTTGTTTAATTGACTTTAGGTTTTGCAGAAACTTTCTGAAAATGGGATAAACTGGTACGAATTCAACATGGCGTAACAGAGCGAAACGTGTCAATGTAAAAACTAAAATATTGGTAGGAATTCTACAGGGTGTTTCTTAATTGAGTGTCAATATTGAAGAAGGTGATTTTTGGGCCCATTTTAAGAAGAAAACTTCATATAAACATATGTCTTAAACGGTGTAAATTTTGAGATACAGGGTGTTAAACTTTCAATAATTTCATAATTTTTCGATAATATCTCGAATACCACTCTAGATATTGTAATGAAATTTGGTATAGAGGTACTATGCATCTAGTGGAATTTTTTGATTTTTGATGTAGAACATTTGCTTAATTTCCACCAGTGGCGTCCGTACGGAATCCGACCTGCATATTTTCTCAGACATTGATGGTACGCCACTGATTTTTTTTAAATAAATTTTTTTTTATTGATTTGATTGATTTATTGATCCCTTGGTAATTTTGTGTTGGAAGCAAAAATAAAAACCGTTTCTCTGCATGGTCCAAACAATCCTGGTCATAAGACGGATATCACCATGCATGCAGAGGAATAGTATTGTATTAAACTCGAGAAATCAAATCTTGTCAAAAATAAATACTAAAAGTTTTCAAAAACAAACAAATGAATCAATAAAAATGCTTTATTTTAGAAAAATCAGTGGCGTGAAAGTAATTACTATGTCCATTCTTATTAAAATCAGAAATCGCTTTATCTTAGTGAGAGATATTTGTAGATAATAGTATGTAGTCTTCAGCCACCAATCTAGGACCACCATGTCAAAGTTTTTCAGAAGTCTGTTCCTTCATAAATACTTTTTATAAATTTTATTAAAATAATATGACATTCTTCAACAATAACAAGTTATTTACAAAACTATACTAATACAACTAGGTACATAATTAATAATTTCAACAAAAATAATTAGGTTTTAACAAACTGGCAGCACACTTTGTGAAACAAAATAGAAGAAAAAATTAGATAAGTTGTTGAAAATGCCCACCACCTTGGAGAATACACGCTTCAGCCCTTTTCCTCATATTGTCGCGAACTCTTTGAAGGATACCCTCGGTGTTTCTGATAATATCGCAATAATCTCTTATACGATCCTTCAGCTCCTCTACAGTGTTTACTGGGGTGCGGTAAACTAAAGATTTAAGATGTCTCCATAGAAAAAAAGCCAAACTATTTAGGTCTGGGGACCTAGGTGGTCATGGTTGGGGTCCGCCACGACCTACCCATCTGTTGGTAAATGTGCGGTTCAAATATTCTCTGGCTTCAATACTAAACTGAGCGGGCGCGCCATCGTGCATGAACCACATTCTGTTTCTAATCAGAATTGGTATATCTTCTAACAATATCGGCAAATCGTTCTCAAGAAACCGGCGATAATTATGGACATTTAGTCTTTCTGGGAGGTAAAAAGGCACAATTATGTGATTTTCGATAATGACAGCCCAAACATTTACAGAGAATTGCTCTTGATGATGATGTTCTACAATGGCACGGGGGTTCTCGTCGGCCCAGATATGATTATTGTGGAAGTTTCTGATAGCGTTCCTGGAGAAGTTCGCTTCATCTGTGAACATTATTTCGCGATCAAATAAGGGATTACGCGCAATTTTTTCCAAAAACCATTCACAAAAATTAACTCGGAAAGGAAGATCTCAGGGAAGTAAGGCTTGCACTCGTTGAATGTGATATGGGTATAAAAAAAATCATGTAGAATTCTCCAAACTAGGATGTGCGAAATATTTAGGTTAATTCCAATTTTCCTAGTACTAAGTTCAGGATTTTCATCTATGGAATTTAATACTGCCTATTCAATTTCTGGAGTTCTTACAGTCCGATGGGCCCCTTTTAATTGATTATTTGGCTTGAATGTACATGTTTTAGTCAACCTTCTATGCACATTTGCAAATATTCGCCTATCTGGTATGACTCTACCAGGAAAGCGCTCTTGATATAATCGCCTAGCTTCCGGTGAACTGCCATCAGCCAAACCATACATGTAATGCATGTCTGCCAACTCTTCATTGGTAAACTCTTTTCTCAGATCTATCAGATATTTAGAACACAAAATTAATTAAACCCGACTGAATCTGAAAGCTGAACTGTCAAATTAAGTTACAAGAGAAGTATTAATTCTGACAGCCAAAGCCTACTTCAATAATAATTATTATTAGTAATCTTTCTTTATTGATGAACTAATAGTATTTTATAGTTTCGTATTAAAAAATTATAAGCTCAAATAATAATTTTGAAATCTTTGGGTATTAGTTATTCATAAGCAAATTTGATTTCCTGAATTTCAGTCAAAAAAAAAATTTCCTTGCATGCCACGGCGATTGGTGTTGTCATATTAGCGATATTGATAAAACTCTGCAGAAAAACGGTTTTTATTTTTTAAAACGAAAACCGTGCGTTCAACTCAAAATTACCAAGAGATCAAACTTGCTCAAAAATGAATGGGAATTTCAAAAATAATTTTTATTTAAAAAAAAAAAAATCAGTCGGATTCCGTACGGACGCCACTGGTGGAAATAAAAAGAAAATGTTCTACATTCAAAAATTCCACTAGATGCATAGTACCTCTATACCAAATTTCATTACAATATCTAGAGTGGTATTCGAGATATTATCGAAAAATTATGAAATTATTGAAAGTTTAACACCCTGTGTCTCAAAATTTACACCGTTTAGGACTTATATTTATATGAAATTTTTTTCTTAAAATGGTCCCAAAAATCACCTCCTTAAATATTGACACTCAATTAAGAAACACCCTGTATATGATGGAATAAAATGGCGCCCAATAAAAATGTTTTGAAGATCGTATATGTCACACATATATATTGTCACTAAGTACAGAATTAAATTAGGTCACGCTTCACTATTCCTAACAAATGTAGGAAAATTTTAACGAGAGAAGTTCCGGGTAAAGGAAATTTACCGATTTTTCATTTTGAACACGTTCCAGACGGAACTTCATCTAAATTAATTTTTTTGCGTTATTGATAGCACTCAGTGTAGACTACAAACTAAGGAATGTCGAGTTTAATAGTACAACAAATAATAAATAAGTGGACTTAAAACTTTAGAATAAAAACTGGGACTAAGTACGTTACATCATACATATTAACAATCAGATATATCATTTGCATACCGTATCGAATTGTTAATAAATATTATCTTTGTCTCCACCTTTATGTACTAGCCGTAAGCAAAGCACCGAGGTTAAAGGCTAGATTCGATTTTCTATTTGGCACACCGATAACTTTGTTGCAAATAATATTAAATATCTTAACCTTAGGGTATCTAGAATCGTAAAACTCAGATAAATATTAAGGCTTTAAATTACTAGTACCATAAATGGATAGTTATTTACAGTGGCGTGTTTACAGGGCCCGTGACGCGGGGGGGGGGGCAGCTACTAGAGGGCCCCCAAATTAAACAGGGTATTTCAATAAAATATTTTTTCCGTAATTAAAAAAATCACAATTTTTGCAACCATCGGAGACATTGCAAATGATAATAATAAGATAATTTAATATATCAACCCTATGAAACATCTGGAAATGACAGTACTTAATACGTATTTAGAGGTACTAGTAAGTCAGCTAGATGAAAGATTTACTGCGTTTAAAGCCGTTTATTCAACATTTTCAATTCTAAGTCCTCAGATATTGGTTATATTAAAAGACTCAGTTATTAGTGGAGAAATATTCAAATGATTTAACTTCTTAACTAGCAACTGAGCTAATTCAGATAAAATCATTGTTGTATAATAACAACTTTAATACAAATCGTGAATTCGCAAACTAATAATTAATTATTGTTATGTAGTATACCAGATCTGTGTTCTGCATTCCAATTATTTCTTGTCATTCCTGTAACCTCAGCTCAATCGGAAGAATCATTTTCAAAGTTGAGCTTAATTAAAAATGTCCTTAGGCCGACCATTACTCAAAGTCGTCTTAGTTCTCTAGCTCTTATCTGAATAGGGAACGAAAGGGCTAGAAAAGTAAATATTGACAAACTAGTTAATAAGTATTTATCTGGTCCATACAAAAATAAAAAGTCTGGTCTACCGGCCAAAGAAAACGATTCTTGTACCCTTTGTTTTTTATTATTTTCTAGTTTTGCTTGAACCAAAGTATAGTTATTATTTTTTAATATTTAGTTAATTTTTATTTTGTAATTCTTTGTTTATCTATACCTATTAATATCAAAATGTATTTTTATTTTTTTTTTATTTTTTTTACCAGAGTTATTTTTTATTATATGTTATGGTTTTTGTTGTGGAATTGTGACTTTATACTTATTTTTTTGGAGAAATTACGCAGAGGGCCTCCAAGAAAAGTCTTGCAGGGTGCCCTCTAAAAACTCGGCACGCCACTGCAAACAGATTTAGGAAATACCATCCTATTAAAACTTTTTGACCATAAAAAATGTACCGGGTGACTTCGAATAAACTGGCACCCCCCGTAACTTTTTTATTTTTCGTCATACAAAAAAAATAAAAATACTGACATACAGACTATTTTTTTTACGTTATAAATCTGCATTGTAATTCCCAGTAACTTTTCATTATACGAGGAACAAAAAAAAGTACAATTTTCTTTAATGGAATGCCCTGTATATTTTTACCTAAAATGAAAGATCTTTTTTTCTGATTCCAAATATATAATACAAGTTGACATTTGGCTTAGCCGTTTTCGAGTTATTTAAGTTTAAAAATCAATTGTCATTATAGACTATAAAATTACTGGCTATAAAATAAAAGCTTTTTGAGCAGTTGGCTATATAAATAAACAATATTAACAAATGTTTCTGAAATGACTCTGACATTTAAATCACTGTTAATAGAACTAAATCAATTCTTTTTGACATATTTTTTTTTTGAAATGGTTTATTCTGTGGCAGGAAAACGAGAAATTGTTTGTTTGTATGCTGAAAATAATTATAATGCTTCTGCAACGCGACGTGCTTACATGGCAAATCATCCCGATGGTCCGATTCCCTCAAGATCGACAATCCAGAATATTTTCACCAAATTTAGAACAACGTCAGATTTGCAAAGAAAAAGAAAGAAGAGGGAACTAAACTATAATACGGAAAATCACGATTTAAATATTGCTTTGCATCACGTAGAAAATCCTAGTCAGTCACTGCGAACTACTTCCAAGGAAATGCGGGCCCGTTACGAAGTAAAAAGAACTTCACGTGAATATATTAGGAAGGTTTAGGTTTAGTTTAGGTAATAGGGCCCTATTTTTTCGAAGGAACATTAACCGGACCAATATATCAAGAATTTCTGGAAACTCATCTACAGGAAATGCTAGAAAACTTACCGTTAAGGCAGTATATGAACATAATTGACGTACGTGACGTGAAGACTTTTTTGGATGAGAATTACAAAGACTGGATTGGAAGAAATGGAATTATTTCGTGTCCTTTTAATAGTCCAGATCTAACTCCCATGGATAATTTTTGTGGGGGGTATATTAAAAACAAAATATATAAACGTGATCTGGACAACGTTGAAGATATAAAATATTTTATAACACAGAAAATAAGACATTTAAATGAAAGAAATGGTCATTTTATAGAAAAGTTGAGCACTTGCGAAAGGTTTATAACGAATGTGTAGATAATCAGGGGGGAAATATTCATTCTGATTAATTTGTTTTGTGTTATTTGGTTAATCTGTGTATTTTGCAGTAAACTATATTGTTAATAAATTGTTGTTTATATTTAATTTTTACTTCGCTGTTTTATTATAATGCCTAGGTATGCAATTATTTGACATTTGACAGAACATTTGTTTATATTGTTTATTTCCATAGCCAACTGCTCAAAAAACTGATATTTTATAGCCAGTAATTTTACAGTCTATAATGAAAATTCATTTATAAACTTAAATAACTCGAAAACGGCTAAACCAAATGTCGACTTGTATTATATATTTGGAATCAGAAAAAAAAGATCTTTCATTTTAGGCAAAAATTTACAGGGCATTCCATTAAAAAAAATTGTACTTTTTGTCGCTCCTCGTATATATGAAAAGCTACTGGGAATTACAATGCAGATTTATAACGTAAAAAAAATCCTCTGTATGTCAGTATTTTTATTTTTTTTGTACGACAAAAAATAAAAAATTTACGGGGGGTGCCAGTTTATACAAAGTCACCCTTTGCAGTTGGTTTTCACTAATCATAATCTTAAGAATTTTTGTCTGTATCTATACCTAACTTAATTCTAAATATCTTCATAGCGTTTGAAAATTTACTAGTAATACGAAACTGCAGCCACGCCTAATGCAAAAATAAAACAAGTGACTGTTTTCATTTATTTGTTAGGTAAAATAAGTTTTTACCAAAAAAATAGTTTTGTCTAAATTGCTTCAATAAAAACTGACTTGATCCCTTCTATTTTGTAGACAATAGCTTGGCAATAAACAAAAAAAAATATTTTCTAGATATAAAAATATCTAAAATTTCCTTTGGTCTAGGTATAAAAAGTAAGTATAAATTCTAAGTGTTTTCAGTGTCAAGAGAAGGTATTTTTTTAAATTAATCTCAGGTTTTATTCTTCACAGGAAGTGTTCAGTTGTATTGCGATATCATAGCGAGGCCACGAGACGTGATGAGACGAGACTAAGGCATTGTCTCGTCTCGTTTCGACTTTCGAAATATATTAACGTATATGGGTAAGGGTCATAGAAATATGTTGACTGAAGATGAAATTTTTAGTTATAAACACTAGCAAGTATTGATACATATATCGTATCTGCCTGGATGTTAGTCCCTCGAAAATATCCTCATTGTTTGCTATTCTTGAAATTTTTCTGGAATAATTCTCTCTGTAGTCTCGAATAAATTTATGATTGTCTTCCTGTGCGTCATCACCCAGAAGGCCAATGGGAACGATAGCGTGTTGGATTACCTTTGCTCCATGCATAAGTAGTTTATGCATCGAAGCAGGCATGTAACACCAGTTATATAAATTGACATATAATTCTGCAGTCTGATATGAGTAATTTTTAAATTTTTCTGTATTTATTTTTTGCCCTGAAGATATTGTTTGAAGAATGACATAAATTCTTTTTACGAAATTAACATCTAGATCCGTTATTTCAGAGGAAAGTTGATAATTTGAAAAAAATATTCTAGCTGTATTTCCATCATTGCTAGTACCCTTTCCTTGTTTCACAATATCAACTAATAAGCCTAACTTGCTTCTAAATTTCTTTTGAATCTCTTTTTTTCTATTATCTCGTTGCAGTTTGGATTCAGGGTTTCGAACAGACCATGTTTTAAATGGAATATTATAAGATATATGTAGAAGACATTCAAAACACCGAATCCAAGCATGCAACGATGACATTCCGTGTGAGTAACAGTTTTCATTAATAACTCTAGTATTAATTGCTCGTAAGTTGTTCATTTCCTTGGGCGAAGCTAGACATATGTAACATCTCATTGAAGATTGCATTTTTGAAATTGTATTGCAAATTTTTCCGTCAATCATTGTCAGACAAAGTTTGTGGGTGATGCGTGTTTCACTGGCACAATTAGATGGATTTAGTAATGCAATTTGGGAATTAAGATGTTTTATTGTGTCATTGATGATTTCGTTAGTCTCCTTCGCAAATTGTAATGAAATTGGCCGCCACATTCTTGTTGATGGTGGTTTATCATTATTCCACATAACTGTACCGGTGACCGAAACATATAATTTAATAGCAACCAAACAACAAATAAATAAACTTCTGTCATCACTAAGTTCGTTATTAGCCGAAGGGCCGGCCATTAGTGAATTGTTTGCAACATTTTTTAGAAGTGTCTTTCAGCCTTACCACCAAAAATCTTTTCATTTTGTCCCCCACAACAATAATCAAATAAGTAGTAAGATACATATAACTGAACAAAACATCCTGCAAGTTTTGTTAGAACTGGACGAAAATAAAGGTAGCGGTCCCGATGGATTACCATCTTACTTTGTAAAAAATCCGCAGTTAGTCTGTGTGTGCCTTTTACTATTATTTTAAACAAATCTTTTAGCGACTGTACTTTCCCGCTGAAATGGAAAAACGCATATGTCGTTCCGATATTTAAGAGCGGCGACTTGAATTGTATCTCAAACTCTAGACCTATATGTAAATTAAACATTTTTAGCAAGGTTTTCCAAAGTATTGTACAAAAGCATTTGATAAATAATCTAAAAATGAGCATATTGTCGGAGCAACGTGGCTTTTTTCCTAAACGATCCGTAGATACCAATCTAACACAATTTACTAACTTCATTTTGAACTCTATGGACTCGCAAGTGCAGGTGGATTCAGTGTACACCGACTTTAGTAAGGCTTTTGACAAAATAAATCTTAACACCTTAATATCTAATCTCTCTGGGGTCGGTGTGCATGGAGATCTGCTTCGTTGGTTGACGTCATATGTGTGTAATAGAAGCCAACTGGTTGTAGTCAATGGGCATAAATCTAAATCTTATGTTGTAACCTCGGGAGTGCCCCAAAGGTCTCACTTGGGCCCCGTTCTTTTTTTAATATATTTAAATGATATAAATGAATGCTTCAGGTATTGTAACTTCTCTTTATATGCAGATGATCTAAAAATTTATTTAGGCATAAAAAGTATGAGCGATTGTCTTCTGCTTCAGAGTGACCTTAACTCGTTTTATCAATATTGTCAAAATAACCAGTTGGCTCTTAATATCGATAAATGTTGTTATATCTCCTTCACTCGTAACTTTCAAAAATTTATTTTTCTTTATAACTTCGATAATGTGCCCTTAAGACAAGTGGACTCTATCAAGGACCTAGGTGTGATCCTCGATAAAAAAATGACTTTTTCGCTTCATGTTGACTATGTAGTTAAGAAATCGAACAGAATGCTTGGATTTATCTTGAGACAATGTAGACAATTTAATTCAATTATAGCTATGAAGACTCTGTATTATTCATATATTTATAGTAGACTAAACTACGCTAGTGTAGCCTGGAATCCACAGTACGGAATCTATAAAAACCGATTAGAAATAGTTCAAAATTTTTAAGATATTTATATTGTAAGGAAACAGGGACGTACAGCAGCACCATTAGCACATCCGTTCTTCGAAGCCGATTTAAATTTTTTTCACTAGAGGCTTGTAGAGAGCACACCGATGTAATTTTCCTTTTCAAAATCGTCAATAATCTTGTAGATTCTCCAAATATTCTGTCGAGTATTCATTTTAATATTCAACAACGTGCGTTAAGAAATAATTATTTATTTTTTGAACTTTTTGTCGAACAAACCTCGGAAGAAATGCCCCATTAAATAGAATGCTTACACTATATAATTCGAGATATGCTAATGTTGACTTATTTAATAACTCTTTAAACAGTTTTCGCAAATTGATCAAACGTCTTTACCAAATTGAATATTTTTTTTTTACTTTGGAATGATTACGAATAATTATGTACCACTTTTTTGTATTTTTTATATTTTCATAATTTGTAGTACCTCATGAGACTTGTTCTACCTTTATATGTATCCGTAGATATCATTTTGGACCTCGGTCTGTTGACATCTTATATGAAATAAATAAAAAAAAAAAAAAAAAAAAATCAAAAGAAATTTTGCTGTGATTGGTCGGAAGCTCCATCACAAGCCCATTTGGAAATTAAAACCAAATTAGTATACTGTTTTTGATCTACAACTTGAAGAAGACGTTCAGAAGTTTTGTCTAATAAACTCTGTAGATTTATATCAACCGATGTATCAGTTATTTGTATTGCTTCCTTGCTGGGATAACATTCATTTTTAGCTTTTTGAACTTGGTAATAACTTGGAAAGCACTCACATCCTATTTCTGTAATTACATGCCGAATAAAATTGTATTGACATTTTGTTAATTTTGCCGTGACCAGGACGTTTAATGCTTCTTCCTTGCTCATGCACAGTTTTTCGTGTTTTCCTAAGCTTTCACAAAATATTCTTATACGTCTGGATGTTTTCTTAAAAAATCTAAGACAAACTGAGCATCTTTAAATTAAAATTGTTTTTGCGCTACAAAGCTTATATGTTCCTTTGGAAAATTTCGCACATATTTCGTGTTTCTCCATTTTTGACGCTCACTTAGAGAATTGAATTTGTTTCTTGAATTAACGCAGCCACCATAATATAATACCTTTAATATAATAATCATATATTATATTATATTATATATAATACCTTTAAAATGATTTGCTGAAACCTCAACGGGCTGGTCTAACCATTTCTTATTTTGTTCTATAAAGCGTGACTCGGCTCTACAGGACACGGTCCACTTCGAATATAATTTCGCGCAGAAATTTCTAATTTTTTCTCTACCCCCAATTGTAAATGATTAGTATTAGCTAGCTCTTTTACTTTCTTAACAGCTGTTGAACCATTTTTAAAACCTATATTGGCATCTTTCAATATCAGAAATAGGTCACGATTTGTTTTAATGAAATCCATATCAACTACCTTAAAGAAATATTGCAGTAATCATAATAGTAAAATTATTGAATAATATCTTAGTCTTACCAGAAAAAAACACTTTAAATTGATCTACGTTTTGTCTCTACACTCAATTTTTATTTATTCCATGGCCACTTTGATAGCAGACCGTAGCAGATAAATGTTATCTTTTCGTGATTACTATACTACAGCCATTATATGGATATTAATGGTAGAGCGAATCCTGTCGAATCTCAGTTTTCTAGTTCCAGAACTTTGATGCTTGTGTGTTTTTATCTAGTTTGTTAATGTTATTAGCATTTTTCTGATAAACAAAGCGATATTTTAAGACAAGAATTTTAGAAAACATTAACTAAGGTTTGGCAATTATGTAACAAAAATATTTACTAATTTCAAATTTTACTTAAAGTTTTTTTTATTGCAATTTGTTGGCAGCATATTTAAAAAATATCGAAATTCGTGATAAGTTACACTTGTAGCAAAAATTTAACGAATTAGGATACTTATATTCCAAAATTACAATAAAGTAATACTAAAAATCGATAAAAATGCGCTCTCACACATCTTTATCAAAAGTTCTTGGCCGGAAAAGATATATGTATAATAGCAGAAATATATAATTTCTGCAAGTGCAAAACGGCCTAAAAGAAGAATTGCTTTCGATTATGTCACAGGGTACCCTCCTGCGATCATGATTTCTGGGCCTCTACCCTCATCAGCCAGGCTTGTACCCAGGGAGATCTGAAATAACAGATTGCTCGATATGACAAAATCGAAAACGAAACGTCTATCATACTGAAACAGTACTACAAGTTAAATGTAACATTTAGCACCACCTATCGGGGCTCCGGTGATTTCCGGCTGCTTATTTGATAAAGATGTGTGAGAGCGCATTTTTATCGATTTTTAGTATCTACTCTCCGCATGATGGTGCTAGTGCATGCTTTTTAAATTACCTACGGGTTTGCAGCCGGAAATCACCGGAGATTCCATCCCATGAACAATTCGGCTTCAGGGTAGGGCACTCATCTGAGCAGCAGGTACTCAGAACCACAGAGTATATCACCAAAGGATTCAACAATAGAGAGGCCGCAAGGGCAGTTTTCCTGGACATCGAAAGAGCTGAGAGGCTGGATACGAGGGAAGAAACATAAAGCTTATCAGGAGCTACCTAAATAACAGATCATTCACAGTCAAGGTGAATGACTCTCATTCAGCTCCAAGAGGACTAGTAGCTGGAGTACCACAAGGGTCTGTGCTGGGACCCGTCTTATACTCCATCTTCTCTCACGATGTCCCAATCGGAGATGAGGGCTTAATGGCACTTTATGCTGATGACACGGCCATCCTTCACCAAAGCAGAAGCACCCGGATAATGGGCAGACGACTGCAAGAGGACATTGATAACCTTCATGACTGGTGTGTCAAATGGAAGGTTAAGATCAACCCCCAGAAGTCCCAAGCAATCCTATTCCAACGTAGGAGACTGGCTCCAAGAGCTAGAATCCGAGTTGGAGATGTCGAGATCCCTTGGTTACACGAGGCCAAGTACCTAGGGATGACCATGGATAGAAGCTTGACATGGAATAACCATATCAACGCAGCGAGGACAAAAACCAGACTAGCGATGGGTAAACTTTATCCACTGCCCTGTCGGAAAAGTGAAATGGGACTCAGGACCAAGCTACTACTGATCCAAACAGTAGCCAGGAGCCAACTCACATATGGCTCCACATCCTTCGGATATGCTTCTAAATCCCACCTTATGAAGCTAAAGAGGACAGAAAACAAACTCATTAGGATGGCAGCTGACGCCCCATGGTTTATCAGGAATGAGGATCTGCAGCGTGATCTTCAATGGACACCTATCGAAGACTTCATACGGCAAAAGGCTACCCGAGCCTTCAGGGCAGCAGAAAATCACCCCAACGAAAGCCTACGAGACCTGGTAGACTACAATCCGCTAGCTCCGAGACACAACAACTGGACAAGGTACAGGAGACCCAGACACGGGCTCCTGCACTAATATACTCTAGGATGGAAGTGGGCAAATCGAAATTTCTGAGTCTCCGTGCTCCTCAGGAACTAGATCTTGCTCACCGAAACCCCAAGAGTATCAACAAGAGGCCATCAAATTCCAAGAAGAGGATTCCCAGGTACCTCAGCTGGCTCCGGCGTGAGTTGCAGCTGAACCTGAGGTAAAAGAAGAGGATCCCAGGTACCTCAACTGGCTCCGGCGTGAGCTGCAGTTGAACCTGAGGTAAAAGAACACCCCACCTCAGCCTCAACACTGCCGGATCACGGAACAGCAGTGTCGCTGAGGGCACAGAAGAGGACCAAAAACTCGAAGACCACCAGGCACACTGACGGAGGGACACTGACAACGGCAGACTGGACCACGGGACAGTAGGACGCAGGCAGCGGCAATCCGGACAGAAGGAAGGAGGACAACAGAGAAATATCCCCCCCTTGGTAAGACGACACTTCCCTACTAATAATATTTTTTATTTTCAGATGACTACAAGTATCGAGAGGTGGCAAAAACATCCTGCCAAGTGAGGACCTCCCCCCCCTTTACGACATCGAGGACCATGTCCTTCATAGGAGTTTCTCCCGAAAGGACGGCATCAACCCCATCGAAGGATCCTTGGCTAGCCCAATGATGGTCCATCTGATGGGGGCCCGTTGGAGTTTAGTGGGTATTATTGACTCCGACAGGTGGAAACCTGTCAGAGCAACGAGTCCCACACTGTCTTCCCTTCTACTGGAAGGGAATTCGTGCGTAAAAGCATTCCCTATCGACACAAAAAAAAAAAAAAGTCATATCGAGCAATCTGTTGTAATCTCCCTGGGTACAAGCCTGCCTGATGAGGGTAGAGGCCCAGAAATCATGATCGCAGGAGGGTACCCTGTGACATAATCGAAAGCAATTCTTCTTTTAGGCCGTTTTTCACTTGCAGAAATTATATATTTCTGCTATTATACAATAAATTAATAATAATTGGACATTTTTCTAAATATATGTGCTAGTTAAATAGTAAAAATATAAACATAGTTCTGTCCTCTATGTCTCTGTTTTTATGCTAAACCGTTCCACTGTGGAACGTGGCAACACCAAGTTCCGGTTACTTCAATGAAAATACTTGCGATAACAATGACATATTCATGACTAAAAGTGCTACTTTGGTAGCGTCTATAATGCTAGGTAATTTTGGCTTCTAAAATAATCATAATAGCCTACTCTTTTCATTTATACTTTAAGGTGTTTACTACCATTCCTTTATTTAATTATTTGTTCAAATTTTTGACACCAGTACTGCTAATAACGAAAATTTTAAGAATTTTGCATTAAAGTGGCGACAGATTAGAACAAAATACCGAGTGGAATTTTGCAACGCATTTCTGTCGAGTGCGTTATTCTTATCAGATAACGTCTGCATCTAAGGCACGGCGCATAAACTTAAACCAAACAAATCTGCTACGGATGCTTGCTAAAGAGGTCGCGAGGTCACGACATTCGCTGCTGCTGACAGGTTGCACAGCTCGAAATACTTTGTTATAAATTATTGCTGCTGCGCTGCAGGTTGGAACATAATCTTTTATCTTTTCCCTTGCCTGTTGAAATAGTTTCACCGTATACCGACCGGACGAAATTTTTACCAATTAGAGCATTCTTGCCGCTATTAAATTATGTTCCTTACCGCACCCCAGACTTATGTATTATATAGTAAGGAATCGTAAATTATCTAGGTATATTGAAATGGAATCGTAGGTAGTATAACTCGGTAGTGTATTTGTTAGTTAAATTTAAAATTTTTAGGGTTTTTAAAAATTTAAGGCATTTGCAGAAAAAAAGGAATAAAAATACATAGTAAAAACCCAAACACAAATATAAAATACATGGAATGTGTACTAACAAATCTATAGCATACAATGAAAAGGATTTATTAATTTTGACTTCAAAAAAGTATTTATCAGTTATTTTATACAAATGATTTCAATAAATTCGAGTAACGAATTAGTATTTCGTTTGTTCTTAACATACATTTTAGATAAATCCTCCTAATTGGTAATAAAATTTTTATATATAAACCGTCTATTCTAAAGTCTTCTAGTTCTAGTATAAATCAAAAGATCCGGAGATCTTACAGGTCCATGATACTGATCCATCTTTGAAGATATTATCGTCTAAAAACGCCTTTTAGTGCAAAATATCGGCGAAAAACCGAAAATGGCGGATTTCGTTTATCGCCAGTATATCCAGAACGGTAAATTTGACAGCTGTCAAAATGTGACATTATTCGGACACATCTTTAAGACAAATAAGATGGCGTATACGACACGTCTTCATTGTTTATTGTTAACCCGCAACCCGCCTCAACTTTCATTTTTCTTATGACGGCCATATTGGATTTTTCGATTTTTGGAAAGAGCCTAAAATTTCCAGTCTAGTGATATTTCACAAGTGCATTAAAGATTTTAGTGTCAGTAAAATATCACACTTCGTAAATTAGGTTTTAATGTTTTTAAAGGAGGCCATGATTTATTTGTCACAAGATTACATTAATAAGTAAGTAATGTATTGAACGCATTGAATTTTCAATACAACATGAACCTAAATAACGACTTAAAAAATCTAAATAAGCTTTAACTACTTTGTAAGTAAGTAACATTAATTTACAAATCTGCAAAATGACGACCACTTGCATGAAGACATTTTTGACAATTGGTGACTGTTTTTCGTACAACTCTGGTAAGTGTATTTCGGTTAATATTTCTAAATGTGTCCAGAAATCTTTGTCTCAGGATTTCTATGGTCAAGGGAGGATCAAATTCATAGATTTCATTCTTCGTGTGACCTCAGAGATAGAAATCCAAGGGCGACAGGTCAGGGGATCTAGGAGGCCAAGATATTGGACCATTTAAAGAAACTATTCTTTCGTCAAACTGCTCTCCTGACTTGAATGGTATTGTGAGCCGGACATCCGTCTTGTTGAAACCAAGTTCTTCTTAATTCATCTTCCGTTAGAATAGCTCGTAAGGCTGGTACAACCTGGTTTCGCAAAAGCTCTAGGTACCTCTGCCCGTTTAGGTTGTAGTCAAACAAAAATAGTCCAATAAGTCGATTTCCTGAAACGATTAATAACTTATAAATAGGTGCTCAACAGTCAAGTGCCTTAATAAAACATAAAATATCAAAAGAACAAACCCCTTGCGCTTTAAAATTTAAATTATTCAGAAATACAGATGAATGCCTTTCTATAAATCATAATGAAAATCGAAAAATAATTCGACATTTGATTAATATGGTATTTTTTTCATAACGCAAGAACTAGGCTTCTCGGGTAATAATAAATCATTAAATTCAGACAATCAAAATAATTTTAGAGAATTAGCTAAATCTGCAGAAAATTTAGATAAAGTGTTAATAAATGTATAGAACCCAATTCTATTTTTATACGTTTTTCGAAACTATAATATAAAATGATTGAATAAAAATGTAGTACAATAACAAAAAAGTAAGTTCACTGACTAGAGTAGAACGTTTTACTTTTTTTTTATTAGATTATACCCTTTCAGTATCATTAAAGAACTAAACTAAAAAAAAAAAGATTATTATTTGACCATCATTTTGTGCTTATTTAAAAAAGATTGGTTAGATTAACTTACCAATGATCCCATACCAAACGATACTTCTAAATCTGATCTGTAGACGTCTCTCTGCCACTTCGTGAGGATTTTACACAGCCCAATGATGACGGTTGTGCCTATTAAAGACTCCACAATTCGTGAACCTGCTCTCATCGGACCACAAGACATAATTTACAAAATCAGGATTTTCATTACATCTCCTAGTATACCACTCACAGAACTGTAGTCGTCTTGGAAAGTCAGTTTCCTTAAGTCCTTGTACTATTATGGGTTTGTATGGATGGTACTTATTCTTTTTTTAAAACTCTCTGTATTGTTGATTTTGGCACATTAGTTTCCTGTTCTACAGTTCTTACCGATGCACTAGGGTCTTCGTTGATAGCTTGTAAAATGTTTCTGTCTCGATTTTCATTGTTATTATTGTATCCGCTTCTAGGTTGTTCGAAGGCACCATGGTTAATTAAATTAACTACGATTTTTCTGAAATGGGTTTTATGAGGCTGCTGTCGTTCGGCGTACATCGCCAAATACCTTGCTGAGGTAACGTCGGCGTTTCTGTATGACTGAAAGTACAGAGCTAACATGTCAATCTTTTCTTCATTTGAATACGGAATGCCGGCCATTTTCTATAGGTTTTGGCAATTTATGTGTCAGATTTATGATTTTATTGGGATAAAAGCGTACCTACTACTTATTAAAACACAGCTTTCAAACTTTCAACTATTTAACTTAACGTCAAAGTCAAAATCTAATTTTGTTACAAATAATTCATGGCCTCCTTAGAAAAAACTGAAACCTAACTTTACGAAGTGTAATATTTCGATAATACTAAAATCTTTAATGCACTTGTGAGATATCACTTGGAAATTTTCGGCTTTTTCCAAAAATCGAAAAATCCAATATGGCGGCTATAAGAAAAATGAAAGTTGAGGCGGGTTGCGGGTTAACAAAAATCAATGAAGACTTAAAAATGTGTCCGAATAATGTCACATTTTGTCAGCTGTCAAATTTACCGTTCTGGATATACTGGCCAAAAACGAAATCCGCCATTTCCGGTTTTTCCACGATATTTCCAAAAACAATTAATCGATCGTAAATCTGAAGCCGGATATCGAATGCAATAGGTTTCCTCTAAAACTTTCCCCATTTAACCTTTGCTGTAGGTATAATAGGAGCCGTATAGAGAAGCGAATCTGGGACACACTGTATATGTTTATGGTCAATACTAAATTTTGCTTTAAAATCAGGCTTTAGTAAGTTAGAAAACGCCGAAAAATCAATATTCGACAGCAGTTTTCCACAGAATCTTAGAACCGCAAAAATTTACTTTAGATGTTCTAAGAAAATACTGAGAATAAAGATATTATTGATTATTCATTTAATATTCTAGGAATATTCGTATAATACAGGGTGGCCCAAAAAGTTGTTAATAAGGTTTATACATGCACCTGTATAAAATTAAGTTGGTGCAAGAATTAAAGCCCATGTGCCCCGCTGCTAAAATTCTATTCGCTATTCTCCGGTGAGGCTCATTTACACCTTAATGGTCATGTGAATATTTAAAATTGTGGCTATTGGTGTGGAGAAATTTCTAAAAACAAACATCAAAGACCTCTGCATAGCCCGAAGTTCACAGTTTGGAACGCAATATCGGGATCCGAAATCATCGGTCCTTTTTTTTTCGAAGACCAACAAGGCCATGCAATAACGGTGAATTCACAGCGTTATGTCGACATGCTTCAAAACTTTTTCACCTCTGCTCTTTAAGAATTCGAAGGATACACTCAAGACACTTTGTTCCTGCAGCTGGACGGAGCCACCTTCTACATTTACAATATCTCTTTGTCCTGCTCTTTTTCCACGAAAATTGATCTCTCGAAGAGAAGACTCAGTGGCTCCCCCGAAGCCCAGACCTGACTCTCTGTGATTTTTATTTATTAGGATATCTTAAAAGTCAAGTGTACCATAATCGCCCCGCTACTCTGGAAGTTCTAAAGAACAATATTCGGCAAAAAATCGAAAACTCCAGACACTTGCAGACGCTTTATGAAAAATTCGAAAAGTCGGCTTTAGGAATGCCATGACATAAATGGGGCACACGATGTAATCTTCAGAACATAAATGTCCAAGAATTTTTATAAATTTTAAAAATTAATTTGTTAAAATTAATCAGCTGTTTTTTTATTCAATTTCAAAAAGTAAACAACTTTTTGGACCACTCTATAGTACAAAAGGTGATGGTATCACAAAGACTAAGAATCCTGCAATATGTTTATCTACAACAAATTAAAAATTATCTATCAGACGATAAGCCAATGATTTATTTTGGTGAAACTTGGTTCAATACCCATGATACTGTGCCAAAAAAATTGGGTTCTTCAAGTAAAATACTTAAAAAAAGTAATTCAAGTACTTTTCGGTATTTGAAATACTGTACTTCAAATATATTTTGTTTTATGTCACTTGTACTGGAAATTCAATTACACCCTAAAAAGTATTTGTTATTTGGTACTTCTTCAAAGTACGCCTTGCTGATGCGACGTCAAGATAAGCATTTTGATAAGGAGGACTTTTTAATATGACAAGTGTCCAGAAATTCGCAAATATCTCCTAAATTCTGTTAGTCTCAGAAAAAATAGATAAACATCGATAAGGTGGATAAATTACACAGGCCTTACCCAAATATTGTATATTCTAACATATAGTTCATTCCGAATTTTGTTAACCAAATGAACGTAATTATAATAAAAATAATAAGTATGTTAGTCGTGCAAACATGATATCAAAGGAGATGCTTGCCTCACTATACGTGGGATTCTATGGGACTTATTTTAATATGTGTGTGATTTTTTTCCTATGTTAATATACTAGCTCTATGCAAACGGGTTTTAGTTAAATACAAAGTGTATTCAAATCACACAATTTTTTTTATAGTATAGTTTGTAGATAAACACCATGTGTCTTTCAAGATAAGGGAATTTATAAATTCTAGTATATTTAAAATTACCAAGAAAGGACGGAATATCGTAAGATTAAAAACAAAAAAGTTTTAGTGTTTATAAGATTGATTTCTCCTTTACTCTGGCAGAATTAAATAGTTTTTCCAAAAATATATTGCAGGCATTATATTTTGATAAGAGTAGAAAGTAATAAAGCAAGTTTGTTTTTTGGTGTTTTTGGCTGATTTTGACATGTGGAAAAAACGCTCAAAAAGAGTTCCCCTAATTTGTTAAAAAGTTTGTGTTATAAGTAATATTTATAATATGTATTTTTTAGGTCTTGTTTGCATAATTACTTTTATAAATATCCGTAATTGTGTTTGTTTTGGATGGACATATTTGTGTCAAGTCTATTAAAAATCTTCTAAACTATGTCCTTATTTCAAGTTGGAAAATTGTTTATTCAGATAATTTTAAAATATTTATGTTGTTTTTATATTTTATATCTCTTTTTTAACCCTTTATTTCTAATTTTACTCTACTAAACTTGATTTTGTAGTTTTAATAATTCAGTTAATAGCATTTATTCTGTGCAAATGTAAATTTTGTATCTTTTACACATTCTATATATTAAACTTAAACCTAGCAAAACAATAGTAGGTTGATATTGTTTTTATTTGATCCTACACATCTCACGAAGATTGTCTACCAAAAACAGAACGAAGATCGGATATTTACTACATTTGCAATATGCTTTGGTAGTGGAAAAACCAAGTGCTTGCTTATACGCCAAATACACCATTCAACAAATGGAAAATAAAAGAACCTTGGATCCTAGCACTATCATCTTTCAGTACATCTGGGCTATCAAGAAATATAAACAATTTTTTTTCAAAGTCAAAAAAACCACAGAAAAACTTCATTTAACTGACGAATTTTCCATGAACAAAAAATAAGTTCATATAAGTAATAAGAAACAAAAAATTATTAGTATATAGGTATTCTAAAGTGATTGTTACCTGGTTTTTGTCATATTTTCCTAAATATATCTACTTAAAATAGTTGAAAAATCATTTGAAATACAAATTAAGTACTTGAATTACTTTATTTGACAAAAATTAAGTACAATTATTAAAAATCAAATTTTAATGATCTTAGAATTATAAGCATTCTACCGGTTCTTTCTAAAATTTTCCGAAAAAATTAGTGTAAACAGTTATTTCACTATTGTATGATTAATAATATTATACCAGAAAGTCGGTGTGGTTTTAAAAAAGATTTCAGTACTTCGGTGGCTTTGTTAGGTTTAACAGACGATATAATTTGTGCTATTGATAAAAAACTGTATACTGCATTAATTCTCCTAGACTTTTCGAAGGCTTTTGAAACGGTTAATCACGCACTTTTGTTAGCAAAGCTTAAATATTATGGATTTTCTCAAGCATCGATTGATCTAGTTGAATCACATTTTTTAAATAGATTTCAAAAATTGTTTGCAATTACGCATTTTCAGTTCAAATCTACTCAGGTGTACCACAGGGCTCCATTCTTGGGCCTCTGTTTTTTATTATCTATACAGCTGATATTTTGTGTTCATTGAAACACTGTAAAGTTCAAGCCTACGCTGATGATGCACAAATAAATTTTCACTTTAAACATTCTGATTACGAAAATGCATCCAATTTAATAAATGAAGATTTAAACTTATTAAAACAACTTTCTTTGGAGCATAACTTAAAATTAAATCCTTTGAAATCGTCTCTAATGCTTTTCGGCCCAAAAAGCAATAAGCAGTTTTTGAATGAGAATCTAAATATTTGTCTCGATGGAGTCAGGCTCCCAATGGTTAACTCTGCCAAAAACCTGGGTATTATATTGGATACTGAATTGCGTTTTAAGGAATATATTTAAATCCCTAATTCAGAAGTCATACTTATCTTTAAAAATATTATACAATAGTAGACATATACTTGATTTCTCTTTACGCAAAATGCTTTGTGAATCACTTGTTCTATCTAATTTTAACTACTGTGATTTTGTGTATGGACCCTGTCTTGATTCAACGGACAAAAGTCGAATTCAGAAAGTTCAAAATACCTGTTCACGTCTTATTTTGGATCTAAGAAATTATGACCATATCTCTCATACATTTAAGGAGCTGAATTGGTTGAAAATGGAGAACCGCCGAACACTTCCCTTGGGTAATTTTGCCATGAAGATCTTAAAAAACCCTGTATTACCTTTGTCTACAAGAATTTTCATTCAAGAAATGTCAGATCTGTCAATAAGATAACAGTACCCCGTCACCAGACTGCCATGTTTCAGAGGTCATTTACTTACAATGGTATTAAATTTTATAACTCTTTACCAAATGGACTTACTTGTCTTGAAGAAACAGTATTTAAAAAACGTTATAAAAGTTATTAATTTACGGCTCAGTGCCAGCACGAATAAATATTTTATACTATTTTGCTTTTTCGCACCCTTATATAACGAAACTTCGTCGTTCTGGTAAATTATATTATGTACGTATATTCTTATTGTTTTATATAGCGTTTTGTAGAATTAATATGATGACTCCCGGTTTTTTTTTTATAATTTTGTTTTAAGAAATTAATTTATTGTAACATTGATTGACATCTGCACTCTGTATTAATATATAATTTAGGTACCTAAATATATATTTTTTGTAACACGGTGAGTTAAGGTTCAGTAGAGTAGCCTCAGGCTAGACTGCGCCTTGGTTCTACCATAGTTTTGATATTGTTTTGTAACATAAGTGTTGAATTTATTAATAAAAGACGTTTATTATTATTATTATTATTATTATTATTATTATTATTATTATTATTAATTATCAGTTACTTGATACTTCAAATATTTTTTAAACTTGATAGTATTTTTATCGAGTGCTCCCGAACATAGTGTTATTATTATCGACAATGCAAATTACTTGAATCATATACAAAATACCTAAATTACTTTAACTGAGAAACTTTAAAGACAATTACCAGTTTCACGATATTTCAAGTACTTTTAAAATTTAAAATTAGTTGATATTAGGTATTTGTTAATAACTCTGTTAGCATTTGATTCTTCTTCTTCTAATACTCCTCATTAGTAATCGTGACTGCTCTGGACTATCTATCATTTATTTCTTTTATTCGTTCCTTACAGATTGGATCGAAACTGTACCAAGTTATAAGTGGACATTTCACACTTTTCTTGCATATCTTGAAATTTACAGGGACAACCCGAAAAAATTAGCAAACATTTTCATTATTTTCGCAAAAAAAGCATCATACTGTGTCTAAAATAATAGTAACTAAAAAATGTAAACTGTTTAATATAAAGAAAAACTCTAATGGTCATACATACACCTACACAGTACATTTTTATTAAAAGTCCTGTTTGTACACACCCTGCCATCTACAAACTCACCCTTCAGTTACTAAATCCCACCCCATATTCACCCCTAATTGTTCAGTCCTGCCCCTAGACAACCATATCAAACCTTTCTTCCACGTGCACTTTTCCATATAAAGAGTTAGCCAAGAATTTTACCGGGCGGGCGCGTTCGGCGTCTAATTTGTTGAGCTATTGGCTAATAGATGGCGAGATCATACAATTTTCGAGGAGATCGGGTTTACCAGGGTTTGTTTAAAAATACCAAGACATGTGATTTTTGGTGTGCATATTAATGTTTGGGTAATAAATTATGTTATATTTATCTGTACGTATTAATTATAACAAGTTTGTTGATTACTGTAGAAATATGTAGCTACATTTGTTATTGAGTAGATAATAAAATAAAATATTTTCTTTTAGTTAAGCATATTATATCGCTTCTTGCTCCAACATTAGAATCAGGAACAACTATGATTGAGTAAAACTTGTTATTATTCGTAAGGTCCTTTGCAATGAGCTATTTTTTATTAAGGCGTCGGAGATGATAACTTGTTACAATTTATTAGGTTCTTATAAAAATCTCATCAGATTATTACATATTGTGTCTAATGCAATTAATATTTTAAATAGCAAATAGGGTTTTTTTACTTCCCTCGTAAAAGGAAAGTATTGTAATCGTGAAAAATTCGCCCTCCGAGATTTTTTTAGTTGTTTATGTTTCAGGGTCAATGCCGAAAAACAATTTCAATTCCCTCGGTCTATCTGTTTGTCCGTCAGCCTTTTCGCAGCATAGCTAAAAAACTAATTGTATATATATATATCAGGGTGTCCGGGAAAATGTGGGAGATCTCTCGGACTCAGATAGAACATTAAAAAATAAGATGACAAGTTCCCATAAATTTTTTTCCTAGCGGCCCTCCCTAGGGAGATACGGCCCCCTAAAAACCCCACTGGAAATCGGTTTTTCTAGAATAAATTTTAAACGACTCAATATAATTTAACGAAAATTTAATATGATAGACAGTAGAAAGGACCTCTCAAAATACTCCCTTAAAACATAATTAGCTTGTTTAGTTTACCAGGGACGGACTAGATTGTACATTTTAACGCTCAAATTTTTAACACCCTGTATGATAAGGAGTTAAAAAAAATAAATTTGGATACCTTGAACATTAAGCTAAAGAAAAGGTACTCTTGTTCATTGTCGATAAAATGAACCGTTTTCGAGAAAAAAAATAATAAAAGTATTAATGTTTTATTATTGTTTATTTATCAGTATTAAAGAATGCACTTTTTTACAAACGTTACTATGGTACGAAATAAATAATCTCGCATTGACGTGTGTATTTGAAATCTTCTTGACACGTTGATCTTTTTGTACCTACTTCGATATTAATTTATTAAATTTTGAATACCTTGGTAAATTTAATTCGATAATGGGATACACATTTAGTGAGTATGCAGATATGCATCTTATGTACGGACTTGCATCTTGCAATGCTTATGAAGCAAGAAGGTTGTATGGAGAAAGATATCCTAATCGCAATATTCCAAATGAGAAAACATTTCAGCGAATTGACCAACGTCTAAGAGAAACTGGTGGGCAATTCTCAATTAATAAGGTAACATTATTGACGTTCATTAATTATTTTTAGGAAGTTTTGGGAAAAGGAGTACTGATGCTGGTGTGAGGAGAACAGTACGTACGGTGCAATTGGAGGAAGATATTTTGGATACTGTAGCTGATACTCCCTCAATAAGCACTCGAATATTAGCCGCGCAGCTTCATGTGTCAAAAAGTACAGTTGCTGAAGTACTTAAAGAACAGTTGTTATACCCTTATCATCTGCAAAAAGTGCATCAACTACTTCCTGAAGATTTTCCTCGAAGAATCCAGTTCGCAAACTGGTTGTTAGATCAACAACGAACAAACCCAAACTTCAATAGCATTATTCTTTTTACCGATGAAGCAGGATTTACCAAAGATGGTATTGTAAATTTACATAACTCGCATGTATGGGCTGATGAAAACCCTCATGCCACTGTCGTTCATCATCATCAACATCAGTTTCAATCCATTAATGTTTGGGCAGGAATAATCGGCAATTTTTTCATTGGACCATGCGTATTACCGGCACGATTGAATGGTGAACTTTATTTAGAGTTCCTTCAGAACGCTTTTCTAGATTCAATAGAGCATTTGCCACTTGAAACCCGCCAAAGGATGCATTTTATGCATGATGGAGCCCCACCCCATTTTAGCGTTGCTGTACGGGACCACCTAAATAACGTCTATGGAAACCGTTGGATAGGCAGAGGAGGTCCCATTGCCTGGCCTCCACGGTCTCCCGACCTAACGCCAATGGATTTCTACCTGTGGGGTCATCTCAAAACCTTGGTGTATTCCTCTCCGGTTGCTACTAGGGAGGAACTTTTACAGAGAATCACGTTTCATTGCGATATGATAAGGAACAATGCTGGGTTGTTGTGGCGAGTACAGCAGTCCTCTATTCGTCGTGCCCGCGAGTGCATCACAAATCACGGAGCACATGTTGAACCCACTTATGAAGTTTTTAATTGACTTTTTTCTATTTAGCGTATTAGGTTGTTCAGGATCAAAACATATTTAATACTCCCAAAGTTGTATTCTTTTATTATTTTTTTTTCTCGAAAACGGTTCATTTTATCGACAATGAACAAGAGCACCTTTTCTTTAGCTTAATGTTCAAGGTATCCAAATTTATTTTTTTTAACTCCTTATCATACAGGGTGTTAAAAATTTGAGCGTTAAAATGTACAATCTAGTCCGTCCCTGGTAAACTAAACAAGCTAATTATGTTTTAAGGGAAGCATTTTGAGAGGTCCTTACTACTGTTTATCATATTAAATTTTCGTTAAATTATATTGAGTCGTTTAAAAGTTATTCTAGAAAAACCGATTTCCAGTGGGGTCCTTTAGGGGGCCGTATCTCCGTAGGGAGGGCCGCTAGGAAAAAAATTTATGGGAACTTGTCATCTTATTTTTTAATGTTCTATCTGAGTCCGAGAGATCTCCCACATTTTCCCGGACACCCTGTATATATATATATATATATATATATAAAAACTATATATATATATGTATATAAAATATTTATACGAATACAAAGCGGCGAAACAAAATGGCTGTTCCTAATATATATATAATATATATATATATATATATATAGACTATGATGTTTTTTGTTATATATGTTACCCCGATATATATATATATATATATATATATATTATAATTCATATATATATATATATATATAAAAGCTATATATATATATATATATATATATATATATATATTTTATATTTTTATATGCCTTTATAGTTAAACAAAATTATTTTAGACTGGTATCCAAAAGATGCCTTAATTATCTTTCAAATCATGACGTTTATTTTCAACATAACCCAAACAAACTTTTGATACATCTGTTAACCATTGTTATGCTAAAAACAAACAATTGGAATTTTCGGTGATAGAAATTTAAAGCCTGTAATTTTTGATGGTTACCTAACAGGAGAGAGATATTTACACTTTCTGACCCATCAAATTCGAGAGTTTCTCGAAGAAATACCAGGGATTAGTCGAAACCGTATATTTTACCATCAAGATGGCGCCCGTCTCACAATGCAAGGGCAGTAACAAATTGCTTAAATACCACATTTGGCGTAAATTGGATTGGAAATAGTAGACCTATTTTGTGCCCACCAAGATAAAACTGAATTTACGTCTAAGTACTTTGCTTCTTTATATATATATATATATATATATATATATATATATTTTTTTGTGGGGCATATAGAAGTATGTATAATACATCTTCAGCAACCCGTGGTGAATTAGAAAACCAAGTAAGAGCGGCCATAAACAGGATTACCCCTAACTACAACTAAGAGAAATAGTGAGAGCAACTGTAGAAAAGGTACAGCTTTGTCAAGAAGAGCAGGGTGGCCATTTTGAAAATTTGGAACCTTAAAAATTTATTTTGGTTATAATAATTTCAAAATTAATTACATTATAAATTCTTTATCGTTGTAACAACTTTAAAATTTTATAATATTTATCATGTTAATAAACAAGTCATGTTTTCAAAGCCACCGTTTGTTTCATAGCGTCTTCGTCATAGTCTACTATGCTTAAATGAATTTTATCGTGTATTTGAAAACCTGTCGCGTATAAATAATAATAAAATACTTTTTTTCTAAGCTGTCACTTTATTTACAGTTTATTACCGTTTTCCTCTGTAGCTATAGTAACACAGTCAACTGTTTGAATCACGAATGAGTTAACGATGCGGACCAAGAGCAATGATAATGTATCTAATAGCAATATTACATACATTATCATGAAGTATGTGGTATCGAAATATTCGGAAGAAAACGGTATTTTATAAAAACTTTAGGAGCCACCTCCTTTCTATTTGAAAAAATTGAGTAAACACAGAAATAGTGATTTTGCTTATTTCAAAAGGGCGTAAAATAGTTTTTAGGATCAACAGAGGTAAGCTTGTTTTTTCACTTACTACTAGATCAAAAATGAACCGATGTAAGTGATTAATAGCACGCTAGATAGAAAAAAAGTATGTCATAAGAATTCCTCCATCTGTCATAAACTGACAAATCGGGTGTCATTGCAATTAGAAGGCCATTTTCTTTTGAAATAATTGAAAATATATACGGTGTCCGATTTAAGAATCAAAAGTTGCTGTCATTTCTGGTCAAACCAGGAGTGGCTCAAAACAAACGAATATGTCCAAAAATTCAAATTTATATCTTGTATTCACATACCAAATTTCAAAAAGTTATCTCAAAAAATTATAAGGGTGAGCCACATCTGAGGGACACCCGGTATATATTTATATATATATATATATATATATATATATATATATATATATATATATATATATATATATATATATATATATATATATATATATATATATATATATATATATATATATATATATATATATATATATACATATACATATATATATATATATATATATATATATATATATATATATATATATATATATATATATATATATATATATATATATATATATATATATATATATATATATATATATATATATATATATATATATACACATATATATATATATATATATATATATATATATATATATATATATATATATATATATATATATATATATATATATATATATATATACAGGGTGTTCCTAAACATCATGTACAAACGAAGAGGGGTGATTCTTTGGCCTATTTTAGGGTGAAAGTTCCATATAAACATGGGTCCGCAAATGTTTGGTTTTTAAGATACAGGGTGTCAAAGTTTTTTCTAAAAAACTTTTTTTTAATAATATCTCAAAGATCCTTTTGCTGATTTTGTTCAAATTTGGCAGTGTCATTTAATGTGATAAGAAGCTAATTTAGCACTAACTAAATGGTATTTATGAATTCCAGTGACGTCCCGGAGGGCACGTTCACAAATAATATTGACAAAAAATGTACGCCACTGACTTTTTGACAAATGTTATATTTTTTTCAGATTAAACATCTAAAAGTACGACTTTTTTGCCTCTTGATAATTTTTTGTATCTTGTGTCGTTTTCGAGAAAAAAAATAAAAACTAGTTCATTGCATGCCCAAGAAGAACAAAAAAATTTTTTTTTTCGAAAACCAAGCCTAATAACATAAAATATCAAGAAAAACAAAATGTAGTTTTGATTGTTCAATCTGAAAAAAATGGAAAAATTAAGAAAAAAAGTGGCGTTACGTATTTTATTAATATTATTCGTAATTGTACAGGGGAACGCCATTATAATTATCATTTTTTTTTCTCTTGTTTAGTTTCTTTTATATCTGACCGTTATCTAGAAAAATAAATAAACACGATTTTCTGTAATTAGCCAGCCCAAATAAATTTCTATCAAAAAAGTAGTTACTATGGTAGTAGGCTATGGCGTTGTTTGGATAATCTTTTGTTTTTATTGTTGTAAGTTATGTCAACATTATAGTTATTGTAAGGTGTAGAGTCTTTTAATATTCCCTACAAAAAAGTGTAAAGTGTTTTAAATATTCATTACAATGGTTTATACGAATTCTGAAATGGCAGAAATGCATTTTATCTATGGTCTTGCGAACGGAAATGCAAGAGAAGCCAGACGTCTATACATGGAGCGTTATCCAAATAGATTGATACCTGATCACCGAATATTTTCGAATATTCATAGGCGTCTCGTCGAAACTGGAAGTGTCAATAAGAAAAGCAATGAAACAGGTAGACCATGTACTGTTCGGACACCGCAGATCGAAGAGGCTGTTCTGAATGAAGTAGAGACTAGTACAAGAAAAATTTCAATAACATTGAATATTAGCCATCAAGTTGTGTGGCGTATCTTGCATGATTCTCTGCTATACCCTTACCACCTTCAAAGAGTGCAGGCACTGCTTCCCCGGGATTTTCCTTTAAGAATTAATTTCTGCAGGTGGTTTCTCAATAGGCTAGCAGCCAACCCCAACTTTAATTCCATCATTCTTTTTACTGATGAAGCCAATTTTTCGAGAAATTCCATTATGAATTTCCATAACAACCATCTATGGGCAGACGAGAATCCTCATGGAATTGTCGAAACTCATTTTCAAGAACAGTTTTCTTTAAATGTATGGGGTGGTATAATCGGGGATCATTTAATTGGTCCTGTCTTCTTACCTGGTCGGCTAACTGGTGAATCATATAGACACTTTTTACAAGACGAACTGCCTCCATTACTAGAAGACTTGCCTCTTTTACTAAGAAATCAAATGTGGTATATGCATGATGGTGCTCCTGCACATTTTTTTATTTTGGCTCGGGAGTATTTGAATGACGTATATCCAAACAAATGGATAGGCCGAGGTGGACCTCAGCCATGGCCCCCTAGGTCCCCTGATCTCAATAGTCTAGATTTTTTCCTATGGGGGCATTTTAAATCTTTAGTTTATACAACACCGCTGAATACAGTCGATGACCTACGACATCGAATAATAGGTGGATTTGAAACCATACGAAATACTCCCGATGTATTTGAAAGAGTACGAGAGTCGATGCGAAGAAGATCGGAGGCCTGTAAAAGGGCTGGAGTAAGTCACTTCCAACAATTTTTGTGATGTTGTTTTTTGTCATATAATAATTGTCATATAATGTCAAATCATTTTTGTCATTAAATATTGTTGTTAAAATCTAAATTGCATTTAATTGCTACAAAAACTGGGTCATTCCCTCTTCAATTTTCAAGTATAATGCGGAAAAAAAACATCAATGAAACAAAATTTAACCAAATTAAGCTTGAGCCTACTACAGGAAACAATAATAATTATTATCAGTGGCGTTCCCTGGATCCACGGACAGTCTCAATATTATTAATAAAAAATGTACGCCACTGACTTTTTAAAATTTTTCCATTTTTTTCAGATTGAACAATCAAAACTACATTTTGTTTTTCTTGATATTTTATGTTATTAGGCTTGGTTTTCGAAAAAAAAATTTTTTTTGTTCTTCTTGGGCATGCAATGAACTAGTTTTTATTTTTTTTCTCGAAAACGACACAAGATACAAAAAATTATCAAGAGGCAAAAAAGTCGTACTTTTAGATGTTTAATCTGAAAAAAATATAACATTTGTCAAAAAGTCAGTGGCGTACATTTTTTCTGTCAATATTATTTGTGAACGTGCCCTCCGGGACGTCACTGGAATTCATAAATACCATTTAGTTAGTGCTAAATTAGCTTCTTATCACATTAAATGACACTGCCAAATTTGAACAAAATCAGCAAAAGGACCTTTGAGATATTATTAAAAAAAAGTTTTTTAGAAAAAACTTTGACACCCTGTATCATAAAAACCAAACATTTGCGGACCCATGTTTATATGAAACTTTCACCCTAAAATAGGCCAAAGAATCACCCCTCTTCGTTTGTACATGATGTTTAGGAACACCCTGTATATATATATATATATATATATATATATATATATATATATATATATATATATATATATATATATATATATATATATATATATATATATATATATATACAGGGTCCTGCAGGTCACCTCCCGTCTTTTATTATACCTAAACCATTTATTTTAGAAAAAATATTTAAAAGCCACTATATGCTGTTGATTAGAGAGCACATTTTAAAAATATTCTTGATTATACAGGGTGTTACAAAAAATAGTGGCGCATAAGAGTTGTATTTTTTAAAATGGAACACCCTATATTTTTTTACATTTTTGGAACACTCTTTGCCTAGTCTACAGACCCTAGAATATTATCTCTCTTTTTTTAATAGTTTCGGAGAAAAAAGGTAAAATCGAAGAAAAAAAAATTATAGTCTACATTTAAAATATTTATAAAAATTAGATAAAACATCTTAAAAGCTAAGGTAGCCTAGTAGCTTACTGCAAAAGGTTTATAGTTATTCTGCTACGAGTATTATAAGTCTTACTTATACAGGGTGACCCAACTTCCATGTCAAACGTTGAAAAATAAAAAATTATTTTTCTCCATTTTTTCAAACGGAACACCCTATATATTTTTTTTCTGTCAGGTACAAAATTAACAGATCAACATTTTTTATTATTACCCTTATCTCAAAATTCCTGAAGGTTTTTGAAATATTCTTAAAAAACTAATGTTGTACTTTGTTTTTCAGTACGATAATTGAATAAACTCACTAGTAATGTGGAAAAATGGAACACCCTATATATACTTTTTTCTGTCCGATACAGAATTAACAGATCAACATTTATTATTATTACTTATCTCAAAATTCCTGAAGGTTTTTGAAATATTCTTAAAAAACTAATGTTGTACTTTGTTTTTCAGTACGATAATTGAATAACCTCACTAGTACTGACAAACAAAAATCTTTTTTTGGCTTTTTCGCAACTGAATAAAAATATTTAAATTTAAATTAATTGAAGCAGATATTTAATATAATTACATACCTCAACATGTAGACTAGTCTGTCTACGGAATGTTTCGATACATAATATAAATAATATTATTTAAGCAAGCATAAGAAATTATATCATTTACCTTAAGTTTTTATAGACACATAGTAGTTGTACAAATACTTTCATCCTATCGGGACTCGTCAGTGCGCCGATCGTAAGAGAAAAACATTAAATAATAGAAAAGAATTGATTTCAAAATTTTAAAATGTGCCAGTTTGTTTGACATGTAACCTAGATATGAAAAAAATGATAGTTTGCAGCCATCTATAACGTTATTTTATATTTATTATTTTATATTTTTATTATATCTGCTTCAATTAATTTAAATTTAAATATTTTTATTCAGTTGCGAAAAAGCCAAAAAAGATTTTTGTTTGTCAATCTAAACGCAACAAATAATCTGAACACATTTAAAAATAACCTCACTAGTAATGTTCATACCTTCGCGATTTTAAATATTAGATAGGTCAGCGTAGTTCTAGCTATGGGGACTAACCTAAAATCCTAACATTTTTTCTAATTACGTTTGCTGCATAAAATTTAAATTACTGCCAAGAGTTAAGGCTCGACTTAAGGTGTAACAGCTTTATTTAACATTATTAACAAATATCTAATTATTGCTAAAATTAATTTTTACTTAGAACATATGTTCGATATGTCTTCCATTCTCTTCGAGGCATAAACGAAAACGGGTATGAAAAGATCTTCCTACTATTCTTAATACTTCGGGCGTAATACTTTGAAATGCGGTTCTAATCCGTTACTGCATATTTTCGGAAGTTGTTGGAGGTTTGTTGTAAACAATTTCCTTAACGTAGCCCCATGACGATAGAACGTTCAAATAAAACTTCTAAACAGTGACGCAAACAAACGAAAAATGAACTACGTAGAAGGTAAAGACCACTATATGAAAAATCCGATAATTTCAATTTGTAAAACTTAAAAAACGAATAAGTAAATTGCCGATATGTTTTAGTTGTTTGACAGTTTCTAGACAATTTGTTTTTCATGGCCTACTTAAATTCTAGTTAATAATTTGGGCAACACTTGTCAATAATATTAAATAAAGGTTAAGGCCGTTTTACATGCTGCAAGTTTCTTGCAGCAAGGGGTTGCACCTGCAAGATATTGCGCGCAATTTGTCTTGCAGACTGTAAAGCGGCAGTTGTATTTCAATTGCAAGTGTCAGCGTATGCCTTTGTGCAAGTCTCTTGCAACTTGTAGGAAGACCTGCAGCATGTAAAACGTCTTTACGGCTTAACTCTTGGCAGTAATTCAAATTTTATGCGGTAAACGTAATTACAAAAAATGTTGAGATTTTAGGTTTTTTCCCATAGCTATAACTACGCTGACCTATTTATTATTCAAAATCGCGAAGGTGCTTACTTATGAACATTACTAGTGAGCTTATTCAATTACCGTACTGAAAAACAAAGTACAACATTAGTTTTTTAAGAATATTTCAAAAACCTTCAGGAATTTTGAGATAAGTGTGATAATAAAAAATGTTGATCTGTTAATTCTGTATCGGACAGAAAAAAACTATATATAGGGTGTTCCATTTTTCCACATTACTATTGAGTTTATTCAATTATCGTACTGAAAAACAAAGTACAACATTAGTTTTTTAAGAATATTTCAAAAACCTTCAGGAATTTTGAGATAAGTGTAATAATGACAAATGTTGATCTGTTAATTCTGTACCGGACTTAGCTTAGCTGTTAAGATGTTTTATCTAATTTTTATAAATATTTTAAATGTAGACTATAATTTTTTTTTCTTCGATTTTACCTTTTTTCTCCGAAATTATTAAAAAAAGAGAGATACTATTCTAGGAGTCTGTAGACTAGGTAAAGAGTGTTTCAAAAATGTAAAAAAATATAGGGTGTTCCATTTAAAAAAATTCAACTTTTATGCGCCACTATTTTTTGTAACACCCTGTATAATCAAGAATATTTTTAAAATGTGCTCTCTAATCAACAGCATATAGCGGCTTTTAAATATTTTTTCTAAAATAAATGGTTAAGGTATAATAAAAGACGGGAGGTGAGCTGCAGGACCCTGTATATATGTGTATACATATACATACATATATATATATATATATATATATATATATATATATATATATATATATATATATATATATATAATGTCTTTTCATTCCGGGTGTACATCCGTTCACTACTGTCGTTCTGAAAAGAACAGTTTTGCTGACGTTTCGCCAAAATCACATTTGGCATTTTCGAAGCTTTCTTTCTCGCGTCCGAATAGAGACATTCTATTTTTCCATCCGTGAAGGAGTAAAAATGAACACATATATATATATATATATATATATATATATATAACGTGTTTTCATTTCGGGTGTACATCCATTCACTACTGTCGTTCTGAAAAGAACAGTTTTGCTGACGTTTCGCTAAAATCACATTTGGCATTTTCGAAGCTTTCTTTCTCGCGTCCGAATAGAGACTGAAGTGTTGGTGACTGTGACGCTTCCTTTTATACCCCCACTCGGGGCCGAAGGTTATATCTGCGCAGGCGTTGATCGTTATTTATGTTTTCCGGATGGTGCTGTTGTTGTTGCGCTAATTGCGCTTGAGTTTTTGCGATTTTAAATTTGTCGATTATTGTCTTCCATACTGTTGGTAGTTTTAACGATTCGTCCCTTTTATTCAAATCACCTTGCTTTTCAATTTCTATGGCTTCTCGGATTATTCTGGTCTTATAATGTTCTATATTGGCAATCTCCCTACACCCATCGAAATTTATTTTATGGCCGGTTTCCTGATGATGTAGGAATAAAGCTGAGGTTGTTTCTTTATTTTTGATGCTGAGTTTATGCTCTTCGACTCTTGCTGATATTCGCCTGTTAGTTTGCCCTACGTACAACTTTTCACAGTCCTGGCACGGAATACTGTACACTCCGTGGTTTTCCAGTTTGATTTTATCTTTTGGGTTTCCGAGTAGTTTACCTATAGTTGTTTGTGGCTTGTGTATTGTTTGTATGTTATGTTTCCTCAGAATTCTTCCGATTCTGTCTATTGTACATTTTACATATGGTAAGGCTACTCGTTGCTTTCCCGGTTCATATTTTTTGTTGTTCGTTATTCGGGAAACCTGTGCATTAACAGCTTTCTCTATGGTGCGATTTGTGTAGCCATTTTTCTTTAAAGCACTAGATATTACCTTAAGTTCGTTTTGTCTCGTCTGTGTTTCAGTTAGTCGCACGGATCTAAATATTAGAGTATTTGCCACAGCTTAAATTTGTGCTGGGTGATGATGTGATTTTGCATTTAAATATTTGTCTGTATGTGTTGGTTTTCTATACACGGTGTATTCGAAATGCCGTTATGTAGTTTTGTGACCAAAACATCTACAAAATGGTAGTTTGTTGTTTTCCTCTAACTCTAGAGTAAATTGTATTCTGGGGTGGATTGAATTTACGTGAGTCAGAAATTTTTCGAGCTCTGCATGACCATGTTGCCATATAATAAATATGTCATCCACATAACGAATCCATAATTTGGTTTTAAACTTGCTTTCTCAAGAGCTTCTTTCTCGAAGTATATGATAAATAAATTTGTGACTACTGGTGATAGCGAGGACCCAATTGGACCACCATCCATTTGTTTATATATTTGCCCGTTGAAAGAAAAATAAGTATTTTTGAGGCAATGCTCCGAGAGTTCTATTATATGTGTCTGGAAATCCTCGTTCATAGCAATCTTGTCCAATGCTTCGTCGATGGGAATACTGGGATATAGCGATTTGACATCTAGGCTTGCTATGATATCGTTTTTTTCAAGGGCGATATCTCGTATAATTCGAGTGAAATGCTCCGAGTTTTTTACAAATGAATCAGCTTCTTCTACAGTTGGTTGCATAATTTCAGAAAGGTATTTCTCCAGTTTTTGTAGCGGCGAATTAACAGCACTAACAATAGGTCTGATAGGCGCCCCTGGTTTGTGTATTTTTGGTAAACCATAGAGTTTAGGACATCTGCTCGACTTTTCCCGTGGTATGATCTTTTGTTGAATTTCGGGGTTTATTGGTGAACTTTTTGTTTTATTTTTGGTTGTTTTTTCTAGGTACGTTGTCGGGTCCCTTGGAACAGGCCTATAACAATTGTCTTGTAGGATATCCTGCATTTTTTGTACGTAATCTTGAGTATTCATAACCACAGTTGCGTTTCCTTTATCTGCTGAAAGGATTGTGATGTCTTTATTTTTTCGAAGGTTTATTAGGGCCATTTGTTCAGTGGCATTCAGGTTTTGTTTTGGTGTTCTGCTTGATCTTAAAATTCTTGCCACCTCTTGTCGAATCTCCTCTGCTTTTGTTTCTTCAGAGGAGTCAAGGACATCTTCCACTCCAGCTATTATTTCTTCTTTAGGGATTTCCTTAGGAGATATCGCAAAATTAAAACCCTTACTCAGTACGGATTTTTCACTTTCTGAGAGACTGTATGATGATATATTATGTACTAATTTATCGACGTCTACTGATGATCTTTGTGGCTGACTCGACTTTCTTAGAAGATTGTCATACGATTTCGAAAGTTTATCTGTCTTAATATTCTTATTTGTTTCTTTTCGCCAAAAAGCCAAAGTTTCTATGCGATTTCACAATAAAGGGTGAATGATGTTACTTAGTTTAAGGTGTAACTTTAAAAGTTCTTTCTCTGTCTCGGCTAGTTGTTTTCTAGTTTGATGGATTTGTTCCCTTAATAACGCCTTATTAGCATTTTGAAGTATGGTGTCAGTTTTTCTAGTTTTAGTATGATAAGTCAACCGTGTAAAAGTAGGAAGTAAATCACTGCCACGACACTTAATTTGAAAGGTTAGATCACATAAAAGATTAGTTTTCTTACCTCTCCGTTTCTCATACATCTTGATTGTCTTGAAAATAATAAAATATATAAAAAAGAAATTACTGTTCTTTTCAGAACGACAGTAGTGAACGGATGTACACCCGGAATGAAAACACATTGTATTTTTCCATCCGTGAAGGAGTAAAAATCAACATATATATATATATATATATATATATATATATATATATATATATATATATATATATATATATTTTATTTTATGTAGGGAACTAAATTGGTTCATACTTCACTATTCCTAATAAAAGGAAATATTCCTAACCAGGGAAGTTCCGGAAATTTAAAGATTTTTTAATTTATTATATTTTATCGTTTTGTATTTGTCTCGAATGTATAATAATTGTTAAAACAGTTCTGCCTTGAACGCATTTTTCTATATTTATGCCGTCAATTTTGTTTAAGACGAACGGGAAATAACATTGCCGCCATATATGTATATCACATTTTTCTACACGCATTCAGACAAGTACTAATTACAAGCTGGAATAAATGTACATCGTACGGTTAGCCTTAAATAATGAACCAATAATAATTAATCATCATACATAGTAAAAGGTCCCAATTTACTTGTTTACATGTATTTATGGAGTGTTCCCCCGAAAAATAGTCGAACGATAAATTCCTTTTTAGACTAATTACGACTTACAACAGTTAGCGTAACACTTGTTAAGTAATTGGTGTTTGCTTACAAGGCATTTGCTCCGTAGGGACAGACTGTCCCGTCATGTTTGAAAATTGGGCAATTTCCGTCGAATCGATATACGGTGTAGTGGTATTGTTCGATCGGAAAAATTAAACGTACTATAATAATTTGGTATATTCGTATAATTCGTACTCATGGCGGTAATTTATTGATTGAAGGTAATAATTAAATTTGCTTTTGTACAGTATATTTATAGGTAACCAGATAAATAGGACGATCATTAACGTCTAAGTTAAAATTGATACAAAAAGATCCTATGAGCTATTTAAATGAGAATAGTTTTGAACATCAAAATGTTTTACTAATGTTGATGCTTATGAATTAGGGAGTATATTTAAGGAAATAAAAAACATATACTTCTCTGAATTTTCCTGATACATCCGTCACAATTTTTGAGAGCCTACACTATGAGCCACTAAACGTGCTAGCGGAAGCAATTAACCATTCCTTTTGTGTATTTTAATTTTTTTTTTAAGACCGCCGAAGTTATGCCTTCAATCAAGGGGGGATCCCGAGGATCCTTCAAATTTTCGCCCTATTTCCTTACTTACAACACTCAGTAAAGTTGTTGCAAGGCTCGTTAAGGTCAAAGTGCTTTCTTTTTTGGACAGAGAATTCTGACAAAGTGCCAGTTTAGCTTTTAAAGTGCTAAGTCAACTGGGAATGCTGTCTTCCCTTTCCTTGAAAATCTGTACTTGGGCTTGAATGAAGAGAAGCAAACTGCTGCTGGTTTTTGCGATTTTTCTAAAGTCTTCGATTGTGTCAATCATTAATTAATTTTTAAAAATGTGGGGCGTTGTGGTTTTAGGGGAACTACATTACAGTCATTTCAGTCATACCTATCAGGAAGAAGACAGTTTGTTCAGACTCCAAAAGAAAGATTAAATATGCTACATATCAGTGATGGTGTTCCACAAACCTCTGTACTGGGCCCAATCCTATTTTTATTGTAGCTTAATGAACTTGCCTTTTTGGATATTCGGGGGACTTGTTCTATTTTTGCAAATGATATAACTATTCTCTGGAGGAAAGCTAATCACAACGCTCTATGTGAATAAAGTGTCCATATTATCTCAAAGAGGCCCGGTAGTGAACAAAATAAAAAATATAAACTAAGTCTAAATACACTTATTTTTGACTGAGACTGAGACCTAATCTTAGTTTATATTTTTTATTTTGTTCATTACTTGAGACATAATCTTTGAGATAATATGGACACTTTCTTTTGAAAATGCTAGTCAGGCTAAATTAGTCCATTTTTATAAGAAGAACCTAAACCATAGTGTAATATGTTTCGCATAGTGTAGCACGTTTATTTTAGCTCCGGTTAAATAAGTAAAAACATACGGTTAAAACGCGAATATTTTCTTGATTTTTTGGAGGAAGCGTTGATCGTCTCTCTAGCTACGGTATTATAAAGTGAAATAATTATTTGGTGTTAAAATAGGTAGTAAAATAAATAAGTTATTGTCGTTGTTCATTAATAAATATTAAAATGGTATTTACTGAAAGGCAAAAAGCAGAACTGATCACCATTGTTAAGGATGCATCGCAAAAAATAGTAAATGAAATCATAAAAGATAAACAATTTATGGATTCCTTGCCCTTGAAAGTTGCTGATATTGTTTCACAAAAAATAGTTGCATTGGAAAATAAAGTAAATATCTTGGAAGGACAGCTAAAAAGTATACAGGATGATAAAGAACAATTGTTACTGAAAATAGATGACTTGGAACAAGATTCAAAATTAAATCAGTTGCGATTATATGGACTCCCGGAAGATAATAGTGTTCTAAAATCCAAAGTTTGTGAAGTTTTTCAGACAATATTACAAGTTCCAAATGCAGAGTTAGTGCATTGTTATCGAATTGGTAAACGGCAAAGTAAAACGGGAAGGCCGAGACCAGTTGTTGTTAAGTTTACATCTATTAAACAAAAAGAAGCTGAAAAATAGTAAAATGGTTATCGTGGAAGAACTTGCTTTACAACGCTATCAATTGCTAATGTTGGCCAAAGAAAAGATTGGCAAGGAGAACGTGTGGACAATGGACGGGAAGATAATTGCCATGATCAATGGAAGAGAGACATTTATAAAAACAGAAGATGATATTTTGAAAGACAGTACAATAGGCTAGCCGGATGCCGAAAATTTTGGTGTTTTTTTTTCCTTTAATTTAATTTGAATATTTGTATATGTATATATTAATTTTAAAATAATTTGTGATACAACAAAATATTCTACGCTTTTTTTTCCTTGATTTTTTGTTATTTTAAATTACGACAAACGAGAGATGAAACGATTGAATATTGCATACTTAAATGTGCGTTCGTTATTACCTCATTTTTCAGATGTTAAGGAGATTTTGTTGCAGGAAAAGTATGATATTTTGGGTATTTCTGAAACATGGTTAACTGAAGACATTTCAAATGATCTACTATAACTTGAAAGTTATACATTTGTTAGAACCGACAGAAAGACAAGAGGTGGTGGAATTGGTATGTATTTTAAGGAAAGTTTTTCGTATGAAATGTGTATTCAATTCAAACAGAACATCTAGACCAACTGTGGATTAAATTTCAATTTAATAATATTTCATATATTATTGGTTTTATTTATAGACCGCCTAAGGCACAGTTTGGCAAATTTCTATGTGAATTCGAGGATTCTTTATCAGTATTTTCTATGGAATGTGACAAAATTATTTGTGGGGGCGACTTTAATCTAAATTTTTTGGACTTGAATAATACCAGTGTTCAAGATTTCATCTCCTTTATAGACACTTTTCAATTGAAACAAATTGTTAATACACCCACTAGAGTCACTGCAACAACAAGGACCTTAATTGATTTGATATTTATACCAAAGGATGAAATAAATTATATATATTCCGATAAAAACGTACCTCAAGTGTCTGACCATATGTTGGTAAATATTAATTTAGAAACTAATATAATATCAAAAGACAATAAGTATTTTACACTCAGAAATCTAAAACGTATTGATAAAGATTTATTAAAAATGTTCCTGGATAATACACCTTTCGAGGGCATAATAAATATTAGCAATATCAATGACAAACTTTTGTATTTTAACACTCTAATACTAAATATTTTTGATACATTAGCGCCATTAAAAACAGTTAAATTAAAAAAGCAAAAGCCTGTTTGGCTTACTGACACAGTGCAGACCATGATAAACATGAGAGATAAGGCATTTAAAAAATATAAAAAAACAAAAGTACAATATCACTGGGATCTATACAAACAATTGCGCAACCAGACAAATATAGCTATCAAAAATGAAAAAAGAAGTTACTTAGAATACTGTGCTAATAATTAATAATAAAACAAATATTGATGAAAAATTCGAATTTGTTACAGTAATATAAAATCATTAGCGTCGGGTTCAGATTCTATTAATATTGAGATGTTATTGCTGTGTTGTCCAAAAATATTACCGTTTCTGACAAATATAATTAATTCTTGTCTCTTGGAAGGAACTTTTCCAGACGACTGGAAAATAGCGCGTGTAACTCCACTACCAAAGAATAGTAACATAAAATCTTTTAACGAACTCCGACCCATTAGTATTTTACCTTGTCTATCAAAACTGTTAGAGAAAATAATGAATAACCAAATACGAATTTTTTTAGACAAACATAATATTTTACCTGAAAATCAGTCAGGCTTTAGGCCAGGCTACAGTTGTGCAACAACTCTAGTGAGCTTAACAGATGATATTATTAGAGCCTCAGACTCAGGTAAATCAACAATTTTAGTACTTTTAGACTACTCCAAAGCATTCGATACAATAAGCCATGATATATTGTTAGCTATTTTAAAGTATGTCGGATTTTCAGTTAATGTTATTAAATTTATTAAATGCTATCTTAATAATCGATGCAATATGTTGAAACTTCTTTAGGTCAGTCTTCGAGAGAATTGGTGGAGTGTGGAGTGCCACAGGGTTCCATACTAGGTCCTTTATTGTTTACTATTTATACCAATAATTTTATGTACTGTCTAAAACATGTTACTGCATATTTCTATGCAGATGACACCCAAGTGCTTTACTCTTTCTCACCTGAGGGTGGACCTGCGACAGAAACACTTATTAATAATGATCTGAATAATCTACTTCTATATTCAGAACGTCACGGATTGAGAATTAACCCAGATAAATCATCAAATATGGTTTTTGGTAAACATAAAGATGAATTGAGAAATAGCATTAATATAACTATGGCTGGTACAACACTGCAATATACTGAATGTGTCAGAAATTTGGGTATCGAAATTGACTCTAATTTACGGTTTAAACAGCAAATAGGTCATCGTTTACAAAAAGCATATTTTTCTCTAAAGATTCTTTATCCCCATCGTCACTTGTTAAGTGAAAATCTAAAAATTAAGTTGACTGATTCCCTTGTCTTAAGCCACTTTAATTACTGTGATATTTTATATGGGTCATGCTTGGATAAAGTTGATAAAAATAGAATAGAAAAAGTACAAAAAAGCTGTTTGCGTTTTATATATGGCATTCGAAAGTTTGACCCGGTGTCTTATAAATTAAGAGATGCAAAGTGGCTTAATATGGAAAGTAGGCGTCAGTTGCACTCTTTGGTCTTTTTCCATAATATAATCTTTAATAACTGTCCTCCATATTTGACAAACAAAATAACCTACAGAACAGATGTCCACAGATTAAATTTAAGATTTGGAGGTCATATTTCTCCACCACCTCATAAGACCCAATTTTTTAAGAGCAGTTTTTCTTATAATATTTATAAATTGTATAACAGCATACCGGTTTTACTTAAGAGTCTTAAACCTGTAACGTTTAAAAAGAGGATAAAATATTTTTTAATGAGCAATTAAATTGTTTTCTCATTTTCTCGTCTGTTATCTTGTCTCATTACTACTTTATTTTAAGTATAGTATTTAGTTCACTTTGCGAACATATATTGTCAATTTAATAATTTCTGTAGGGGCTGGACCTTGAACAATTTTGATTGCTTTCAGCTCCTATTTTGCATTTATTTTTTTCATGATAAATATGTGTACACCTTGTTATATGTTATATGAGTGCAAAATAAAATGTATTATTATTTATTATTATTTTATTATTATTTTTACATGGAAAAGTATTCTACAGAAAATTTGGTTTTATTAATGAAAGATTCCATTTGACATAAAAATTTGTTTTCTTAAAATACAATGTCATATCAAGATCATCGCAAACAGTTCTAAAACTTACCAAATCCTCCTGGATTAAAGGAAAATAAAGGCTCATTATAGAACTTTCTATTCAGTGAATTCCAGGCTAACATTAACACATTTGTTCTCTTTTGTGTAGTTTTTTATTTTTGATTGAGGCTTCAGAGACGAGGTTATTGTTTTTTCGACCAATACTTATCAGAGACTAAAGAATGAACTAGTGAGATTAAAGCAACCACAGTGAGACTATGAAAGGATAAACAAGGCTAATGAGTATCGGGGGCAAAGAGGTAATCCAACTTTTAACTTCCATAAGAGATTCTTGAATTTGACTGACGTGTCGTTCAGTCCAGGGAAGAACAAATATTGAGCTATAATCTTAAGTACAATTTTTCGAATATTATTTCTCTTAAAGACAAAAAAACTTTGGGTGTAGAGGCTGAAAATATTATTCAAACTACCGACATTAACAACAAAAACATCCTAAGGGCAAAAATAATAACTTTCTTAAACTCTAATAATGAAGTTAACAAGTTTGAAAGCAAGAATAAAAGATAGTGATCTTTTGATTACTAAGGCTGATAAAGGCTCTTGTCTTTTTATGATGAAAAGGTCTGATTACATTAAAAAAGTATTAGACTTCTTAAATATCAACGAAATTCGATCTTTGTCAAGAAATCCACTAATTCCCTTTTTACTAAAGTGAAACTAGTTTTGGATAAGACTCTTGCCACGCTTAAATTCACAAGGAGGGTACTCCAATTAGTCTAGTGGTTTCTTTCATAAAATCGCCCTTGATAATAGTTTACTTGATAACTAATTACTTTATTTAGTTTACTAAGTTAAGAGTTAAAAACATTTTCCCTTTGCAATGCAATTCAATACATTGATTTAACTGAAAAATTATTAAGAAACCAAAACTTACCTGCTGTCTTAATATCTGGTCTCATTCTAGTGCTAAAAATTGTGCTAGAACAAAACTTTTTTAAATTTAATAATAGATATTTTCGACAATGTTCGGGCTTGGAAATGGGTTCTTGCCTTTCGCCATTCTTGAGTGAAGTTTTTACGAACAACTTAGAGAAGAAAATAATGTATAGCTCGTTTTTAGAACATCTGGTAAACTATAAAAGGTACGTGGATTATATTTGTATTGCTTGGAAAGGTAGTGAACAAAAATTGTTAAAATTTTTAGAATTTATCAATTGTTTGTTCAAAAAAATATCCTTCACTATGGAGTGAAATTAATGGCACTTCCTTTTTTAGACCTTCTTTTAATTAGAAATGATAATAAAATTAGTTTTGAAGTATATAGAAAACCCTCTTGAACTGATAATATCATTCAGTTTACATATAACTCACAATTTTTTCACAAATTTGCAGCTTTTAATTCGTTTTTGTATAGAGTTTTTAAATTACTACTATCCCAAGCTGAGTTTACTAAAGAATTAGATATAATAAGGGAATTTCCTTAAACAATGGTTTCCCAACGAAAACATTCAACAAACTTTTTTATAAATTTATGAAAAAATACAAACTCTCTTATAATTTAATACATAATAATCTAATTAATACATACAAATTCAGAGTTTTAACATATTTTGAAAATATATCTCTACATTTAGCTAACTTTTTTAAGTCATTTAATATCTCCATATAATTTAAAACAAACAATACTCTAAAACAATACATAGTTAGAATCAAAGACAAAAAGGATAGTCTTGGAGAATCTGAAGTTTATTCCCTTCTTTGTGGAAAGTGTCCTGCTGTTTACGTGGGACAATCAGGTAGAAAAATTTCGACAAGGATCCAGGAACACCTCAGCTTGGTAACAAAACATCAAAATACAGATATCTCAAATACAAAATCTGCCTTTGCGAATCATTTGTTATCCCCAAAACATCGTTTTTTCATATCTGAAAATGTAAATATAATTCACGAATGCGATAAAGGTAAGAAGTTGGATCTTTTGGAAAAGATGGAAATAACAAAAGCTAAACAAAGACTTATCCTTACCTGCGTTAATGAAATATTTAATTTTGAGCCTCATTTGATTTTTAACAATATTTCAAAAGAATAACTATATATTCTTATTTTGTATAACCTTCAAGTTTTTAATGTAGCATTGTACTTTACGACAGTTAGTCAAGTTCCTCCTGAACAATCTTTTCTTTTTTTCGTTTTGACCTATCGCCTCTCACCAAAAAATTTACATCGACGTCTCTGATTGGTCACTCAAGCATAGCCTTGTTTCGTACTTCGTTGTTTCTTTCCTTGGTTGTGTTTGTTTGATGTACTTTGTAAAATGTGTATTGTTTATGGTAAAGTTATATAATATTTAATTGTATTTTTTGCCGTAATGTATATTCATTTTAGGTCTGATGATGTTCGTTAGGGCGAAACGTGTAACCTATTCTTAATTTATAAACTTATTTTTGAACGAGACCTACACTCTGTGTATATTTTTTATTTTGTACAACGCGCCAATGAATACCATTTCTGAGGATTTGGAAAGGGTAAAAGAAAGGTGGGCCTCTAATTACTTCAGTTTTAACTGTGATAAATCATCCATTCTTACTTTTAAGTTTACATTGAATAACATATATCTAGATAGTATTCAAATAATAAACCAATCTGTCACAACATTTTTGGGTATTCATATTGATAATGAATTAAAATTCTCTACTTACGTAAGTCTACTTAGTAAAAAAGTTGCTTCTGGTTTGCGCCTTACTGTGAGAGTAATTTCTATTGAATTAGGTTCATCTGCGGCTAAGATGGTATATTATTCTTTAATTCTATGTCACATAAGGAGTCGCTTTTTGGGGATTTTGTAACCAACCAATCACATTTGTTATTATATGGATGTATGGTTTTTATTTTATTTATTGATTGTTTTCTATTGCTTTGTTATTATTATATATGTTTTATTTATATATTTTTTGAGCCTCTCAATGCATAGTTTACTTTTTTAACATAGTGTAAGTTATTCCATAAGGAATTATCGATCATTTCTATTTTTAAGGTTGCTTTGTCAATGAAACATGTTTCTCGGACGATAATAGCTTATTTTGTTTGTTTGTTTGAATCCAGCTGTTGTTTATTTTGATAAATTCTTAGTGATAGTCTAGTTTGATCAACTTCATTTTCTGTTGAGTTAAAATAACTAACAAAAAATATATAAAGAATAAAATAAACGTAAATAACCTTACTAAACAGAACTAGCCGTTATTTCATGAAAATCCATTTTATTTAACTAAGTAACCCAAAAACAAGTTAAGAAATAATAGAGATTATATTAATATTAGTTATAATAAAAACGATGTATTCTCAGAACATAAATTCCATCATGAATTTTTTAATTTTTCTGATGTTAATTTTGCTAGAAGAATCTTATTTGTTAAAGAAAGGTTTTAGTTATAATCTTGCTGTAAAAGATAGTAAAAACAATAAAGAACAAAAATTTGGAATTGAGTGTAAGTTAGCAGCACAAAATATGCAACTTACGAATACTAAAAAACACCTAAAATCTAATAAAATAGTAACCAAAAGTAAAAAATAATAACATTAAGGGTCATTTCTCTAGTGAATACCCTGTGGTGAAATCAATAATTAATATAATACATAATATATTACATAATATATATACATAATATATTTTCTGCAAGAGCAGATAATGGAAAAACTATTATAGCTATGAACAAAGACCAATATATTTCAAAAACATTTACCTTTTTAACTTTCGATGAGTTTGAAAAAAATAATTTTGTTCCGACAGAACTTTTCCAAAAACTAGTAAAACATGTAGTTAACGATCTTAGCATATTTACCGAACAAAAGCAATATCAAATATCATTAATGAATCCTCAATCCTCTAAATTATATACTCTTTCATTAAATTACCTAAAATTGGCCAGACCAGTTGTATCCCATATTTCAGCACCAGTAGTAGTTCTTTCTAATAAGTTAAGAAACATTTTAATAAAATATTGTATTTTTAAACCTAATTACAGTACAAAAAATAGTTTTATAGTAACTAGTTAAATCAATAATTTAACTATTCCAAGTAACGCCATACTGTAAGGTTAAATAGGTAACAGGTCTTTGATAACAGCGGGAACTTCCGCTGTCCCTTGATTATGTCGTTGGATGGGATTTCGTTGCTTTCTGCAATTCCAAAGTTATTTAAACCCATCATCACCGACGAAATATTTAACACATTCAAACACTAGAGAATCTCAGAATAGCATGGTTTCTACAAAGGTCGTTCTACTGCTACAAATCTCGCCGTCTTCCAGAATCATCTAGTCACTTCAATGGAGGCAGGACAATAAGTCGAAGTTATCTACACCGACTAGTCCAAGGGATTTGACAGTGCAAGCCATAAACTTCTATTAAAAAAGCTCTCTGAAATTGGCAAAAAGCGTAAAATTCCGCTGTTATCAAAGACCTCTTGATTATGTCGTTTATTAGCTGTTGTCTCGATATACGTCACGCATTTTTTTACAACTTATCTCTTGAACGTCATTTGTTCACACACAGGCAAACCCACTCTCAAAGCAATGGAAATACGAAATACGATTCTAGAATACAAGAGCACCAAGTGTAATAGAAATTTTACTCTGTTTTTTTTTTTTAAACAGAAGCATAGTCAAAGAGAATTTGGTGTATACCGTCAAGCAACACTTCTTAGTAAGAAAGTTGTAAGCCGTATGCCAAATAAATATTTAAGGAAATAGAATTTTATGTGTCTATTAAGATATTTTATATATATATATATATATATATATATATATATATATATATATATATCATTAAATTAATTAACGGTTTTATCAGAAATTATTGATATTTCGCATTTTTTGTAGTTTATTTTTACCTGAATACCCGAACTTAAATGGATTATTTCTTTAAAATCGTTCATAACTGTAGACATATTCAGCATTTATTCCATAGTCTAAATACCATAAATTGATTTCAGAGTTGTTAATAGCTCTTACTATCGGATGAACTGTCAAACAAAATAATGGAAGCTTAAGAGGATCCCCTTGTTGCAAACTTCTTTGTGACAAAATAAAATGGTCACCAAAATATCGAAGTGAATGATTTTTACAGCACTGAAATTTTATTAATTTAAAAAACTTGTAAAATATTCTATAAATCTCGAAAAAAAAATGTTTATCGAGAGAGCATTAAACTAATGCGTTATTGCGTTATTGCGTTATGCGAAAAGTGATACCTAAAAAAATTGTAAATGCGGATTAGCTCCGAAAAAAATGGGACATATTTGTTTTGGGAACAAACCGTTTTACTTAGAAATTTTCTTTATTCAAAATCATTTTAATTGTTCTAGATTTGTTTTCAATGTCAACTAGAACATTCCTAAAGAAGTTAATCAAGTTTCGCACTAATTTCTTAAGTAATTTTGTTACACACGTTAGTTACATCTCGCCCTGTACATAAACTCGATCTAAATGCAAAAATGCAACCTCGACAATCTACATATTCATTCCGCGTCATCTGATTTTCGATTGTGACACTTTGACAGGGCCAATTTTCGAGGGTCGGAATTCTCTACCTGTGCCCATACGACCGACTTTCGATTATCCCGTGATGGGATGATCGATTTGCACCTACAGGAAATGCCAATCGGTCCACGCTTATTTGACACTCAAGTGGGTGTGCTGAGATTAGATTCGGTTATTGCCAAATTAGTTATAATTGTGCCTCTCTTCTTCCCTTGCTGTTACTTTCTACTACAAATTCATGGAAAAAAAGCCTTTTTATAATTAATTATTAAAAAATAGGATTTTGCTTAATGGTCAAAGATGAGCTAAATATTTTATTTTAACCACCTGACACAAAAGAAATCTGTTATTAACTCACTAGCATTCAGAGGTATTTAGATTTCTGATCAAGATTCTTTAACATCGGAAAAATCGAAACTGACCGAAGCTCTCAGAGGGAATGGCTATTGCACTGAAGATATTACGCGTTCAATTAAAAGACATAGTAAATCAACTCCGCCAAAGGAGAATGATAAAGAGCCACCATTAGGTAGTGTTGTTCTTCCCTACATACATGGCACTACAGACAAAATAGGACGATTACTTCGGCGGTCCAACATACGTACAATCTTCAATAAACATAAGAAGATTGGACAAAGCTTGCGATCCCCGAAAGATCTTGTACATTTCCAAACAGAAGGAGTATATAAAATTCCTTGCTCCTGTGGAGAAGTGTATGTGGGAGAAACAGGACGCTCAATATCAACTAGACTTAAGGAACATGAACTATGTATTAAAAAGAAACAAATTGTTCAATCTGCTGCAGCTGAACACCAGCATAACACTGGCCATTTTATAAATGTCAAGGAAACACCACACGTTGAAATCGATTTTAACACAGGGTCACGTTTCGGCGAGCACAAGTCGGGTATAAAAGCCCGCCTGAATCTCTTCGAGCTCATTCAGTGTTCAGATCTCGTGGAGTAAAAATCCCTGAAGATGCGTCGTGCAATCAAAGGCGAAACGTCGGATAGTAATTCCACTTTGATACGGTCTAATCCCAAGAACCATGATTTCTTAATTGACTTAATTTAGGTTAATTTAGATATTGTTTTACAGAATGTATTATATATTTCCTTGGGGTCCCACGACCATTTTATTTTGTTTATATTTTAGTTTATGTTCTTATTTTATTTATGTTTTTATTTTCAATTTATATTTTAGTTTATTTGTTTTATTATTCTATACTGTTTAGTTTTAATTCTTACTATTCTTGATTTAGTAAATTATTAAAATTATTGTATTGGTAACTTCAGTTTTGACCACCCTATGTACTATCTGTACTTTTGATATATATATATATATATATATATATATATATATATATCTGTCTATCTATCTATCATATATACAATACCTATAAATAAAACTTTTTTTTAAGAAATAATTCAGAATTTTAATTGCGAGCCAACTAAATTCTTCGATAGGTATTTTTTAGTTAACTGAATCCAAAAAAAAAGGTTTTGTTCAAGAAATAAAAAAAATTGAAATTTGTTGGCCAATTAAATCAACATCAAATATATAAATACCTAAAAAGTTCTAACCCATATTGCATTATCTACAGAATGGAACCAACTGAGGTAGCTTTACTCTCAGTCAACCATAAAAGTGCTTAGCTCCGTTTTAAATGATAATTTTCCAGAAAATCTTGTATACAGACAATTAATAAAAAAAACATTATTACTCTTAGATGCTTTTATTGCAATAATAGACCAGAAAACGAATCAATTATAAACGTTATTAAGTCGAAAACGTGGTCTGGTTAAGCTTCAGGGAGTTTGCGTCTCATATCATCATCTGGGATTCACGGCGTCAAATTGTGGTCAATGTTTTGCAGACTTTTATGGCTAGTCATCGTGGTCAAGTAAAAAATGGACACGGCGCCTCATTTGGTAAAACACGAAGACACTGGAAACAGTGGTTTTAAAAACGAGAAGCTGATTTCATACCTGAAACAATATTAAAATATTATTAGATTAAAACAATTAAAATTGAATATACAGTAAGAACGTAAAGTTTGGAATAAAATATACAGAGTTATATTGTTTTTTGAATGATAATTTCTTGTATGCAGAATGATCCAAAAATATGTTATGATAGCTAACTTTTTTGTTTTAATTAAAACACATATTTTTTATTTTATTTTTAGATTCTACGTCAAATTCTGGACCTACATATTTTATGTATCATGTCATATAAAATGCGGGACATGAAAGAAAACCGGGCGGAGTCAATCGGTTTAGGAAGGTCGGCCAAGAAATCTTTTTAAACTAGTGGTGTCCCGTCGTTTTTTAAATAATATGGCACACCTTTTTGACTATACGCACTTCAGATAATTAAAAATGTAACTATACTTAATGAACCTTTATCTATATTTGTCTGTTTTCTTTCGTGTACCGCACTTCTATATCTCTTTTGTGTTGCAAAAACGGCGAATTTTCGAATTTTAAAATGATTTAATTTTGATTTTTCTTGATCGATTTACCTATAAATATATTTTTTCTTGAGTTGTGTCATTAACGGTTCCCGGGCTACTGCCTACGTCCACTAGTATTGGACCACCCAGTATGGGGTGTTTTTATGTCCTAAAATTCTTAACTTTTGAGATACAGGATGGTAAAGTTTAAAAAGAAAACATTTCTTTTCATCCCAGTTCTGATGCGATTGTAGATAACTGCATGAAATTTGATACACGTCTTCTATGCATTAAGGAGCATACGGATTTACCCAGGTTAATTACATATGCACGCCACTGGTAGAAACTTCAAAAATTGATTGTTAATAAAAAATACCCTTTTATGCATATAAGACGTGTATCAAATTTCACACAGTTATTTATGTATAATAGCATCAGAATTAGGATTTAAATAAAAAACTTTTTTTAAAACCCTGTATCTCCAAAGTTAAGACTTTTAGGTTCATATTAAACTCCTGGCTCCTCTACTATAACTACATTGATGTTTTAATTTTGGAAAAATATGAAGTTTCTCAAATATTAATAGCAATATTAGATATTTTTTGACACCCGGTATTCAACAGAAAATTAATTATTTTGAAGCAGTTAATTGACAGCTACTTTATGAACAATTTTACAAAATATATGAAAAAAGGTGAAGAAGAACATGAGCGATCATTATGTTCTCTTTGAATTTTTCTTACACTACTTTCCGAAACACCAGTGTAAAATGCAGCGCGTTCTGTTCAATTTTTAATTGGAATAGTCAAACTATTATTTTCAGCTTCTCTAGTACAGGCCTCTATAACGCTCGCAATAACTTCACGTGCACCGCTTCAATTGTTTTTCCTCTTTTGCTCGCCATCGTTACTTCGAAATAATAATTCAAATTCAGCGCAACGCATTTATATAAAAATGAAAACAAATGCTCGAAATGTATACGCGCCACTGGAAATAGCTAGAACCTTCTAGCGGCAAGTGCATGAAGACTCTAGGCACATCCCAATTACAAGTGAACCAGTGCGAAATGTACTAAATCCTCGATTAATTTTCCGTACCGCTTAGCTGGCGCGCTTTAGGTGAAGCGGCAAACTATTACAACAAATAAAATAACATAAAATTTATTTGCGTACCCAAATTTTACTTTTCCGCTTGCTTAAGATGATGAAGCTTTATTTTACGGACCGCCCGGTTTTCTTTCGTGTCCCGTACTTTACCTAAACTCAATTATTTTTGAAATAATTGCTGTGGAACGTGAAGGTTGGAATTAATTCACTAAAAAATCACATGTTTTTGTCCTCGTAAAAACGCTCGATCAGGTCGTTTTTTAATTTTAGTTGCCGTTTTTTTTCTAATGATAGTTTCACGTATACAGGGTGTCCCAAATACAAGTTATGACAAATAACTTCATTTTTTTAAAATTAAAACACCTATACATTTTTTATTTTATTTTTTTATTTATTTAGAAAAATAAGTAACATGTTGGAAATAACCTCCACCAACCTCCAGGCAGTATCCGAGACGATTGAATTTTTTAAGGTTCACATTATTTATTTCGGGTATAGGACATGACAGGACATGATATACAAAATGTGTTCAGAATTTGACGTAGAATTTAAAACTGAAATAAAAAATAGGTTCTTTAATTATTTTTGGATCACCCTGTATACATGAAATTATCATAAAAAATGCAACTAGTATTAAAAATCAACGTGTCCGACTTTTTTGAGGAAAAAAATCAACCCAGTATATTTTACGAGTTTTATTCCAACCTTTACGTTCTCACTGCATAGTAATTAGCTGAATTAATACATTGACAAGTCAACATAAAAGCTAGTCCATTTATTATTTTTGTAATATAGTGTTACAGGTGTTTGAATTTTCGGTCATACATACATTCAATTAGGGTTTTTATACTAGACAAAACAGATTATCTTTAAAGAGTAGACCATTTGATTCAAACTGGTCCCTACCATTTAATTGAGAAGAACCCGTTATCAAAAATGATAACAGAAGTAAAAAATACCTTAAAACAGTGAAAAACCTTGTGTCCGATAAACTAAAATTTAAACTAACACATAGTAACCCACAGTTATCTAAACTGTATTGCCTTCCCAAAATCCATAAACCTGGGAAGTCCATGAGACCTATTGTTTCAGCTGTTGGATCACCAATGAACAATGTTTCAAAATGGTTAATAGAAAAATTCAGCAAATTAAATATCTCGTACGATAACTTTGAGGTTACTAACTCGTTAGAATTCTTAGATAAAATTATGAATGTTCACTTGAAAGAAGGTGAAATTATACTATCTTTTGATGTAAGCTATTTGTTTCCTAGAGAACCCATACCACTAGCTTTAGAGTCCCTAAAGGAACTACTTGAAATAGATAATTTGAAGAAAGAAATTATTGATGAATATTTACTTCTTACAAAATTATGTATGAATCAAAATTTTTTTCAGTACAACAATAAATATTATAAACAACTAGAGGGAACTGCGATGGGCAATTGCTTATCTCCGTTCCTTGCAAATTTGTTTATGGGTAGACTAGAAACCCAGTTCAAAAAAGAACTCAAGTATTTCCCAAGGGTGTGGTATAGATACGTAGAAAATATATTTGCTATTTTTGATACTAAAACAAAAAATTACACTTTCTTAGAAACATTAACCTTTAGCTACTCGCGTACCAAATTTTCCCGTTACTACTCGCGTGGTGTATTTTATACACCATTGCATTTTTCATTGCAGCAAGATTATTTATCTTTTTGTATATATTTTAAAGAACAACAAATAATAATACTAGGCCATTTTGGTTGCCAACACAGTTTTATTTAAAAAAAAAATGTAAAAAATTATCAAGGTTGTGGTAATATTATGTAGAATAAAGCAACAACAAAAATGGGATTCAAACATTTTCCACGGGGTTTGCCTATTCACTAGAAGAATCATGTACTTTACATTTATGGCATGTAATAACATTATCACTATGTTCTTTACATACTGATTTGCTGCACATGTGATTGTTGTAACTCTGTTTTTTTTCTGCCACAGATAAAGCACCTCCCTCGAATTTTTGTGGGAGGCTCTTGGTCCATCTCCTCTTCATTTTCTCGATACTTAGACAAAAAATATTTAATATCGGTTGGTAAAGTTGGAATTTTAGCTCTTTCTGAAAGATGTGGTCTCATCAGCTTCAAAGCAAGCGTTTTCAAGAAAAGTCTTCTGTATTTGTAGGGAGAATAAGGATGATTGGCATTGTATAAAACTTGACTATTAATTCCAGCTATGTTTAGCAACTGAAAGAAAAAAGTCCAAGGCCAACGTTTTGATCTTCTACTGACAGAATATGTGTTACACATTTTATCCACTGTATCCACTCCGCCTTTTGTCCGGTTGTAGTCCAATATAATTTCCGGTTTATTGGTATTTGGATCGATTGCAGAATCATCGTGCATTGTTGAAATCAAAACGACGGATTTGTTTTTTTTTGAACGTATGAAACTATTGTTATTTCCCTTTGGAATCCAAAAATAGATGAACCAGCCGCTATAGTTTTGTTGGGCAAAAATTCTTGTGGCAACTCTCGTTTTTTTTTCAAGGTTCCAATCATTGTGATCTTATTTTGTAATAATTCATGTGCCAAAGGGTAGCTTGAATACCAATTATCACACGTTAAATTTCTATTACTTCCTTTCAGTTCTTCAAGTCAACGGTGAACTATTGCAGTTGGAGTATTCGGTACGTTGCGTTGTATTGTCCGTCTGGTTGTTTTCCACAGTACAGCTCTAAATTGCTAACATAAAATGTTTTAGCGTCACAAAGGACGAACACTTTCAAGCCATATTTAGCAGGTTTGTTGGGAATATATTGTACAAAATTGCACCATCTTCTGAATGATATTAGCATCTCATCAATTGTCACAAATTCACCAACACTGTAATTTTTTTTGCAATTAACTACAAAGCTGTCCAATATGCATCGTACTGCAGCCAACTTGACCGTTTTTTTTTCATTTGTCTCTGGTTGTTTTGTCATCAAACCTGATAACGCTAAGCAAAAATAGAAATCTTTGGTAGCTCATACAAGCTCGAAATATTTCAGATCCTGTCCCATCCTTTGTCCACAATTCCAAAAAATGAGTGTGATTTTGCTTCTTAGAACCAGAAATAAATAATAATCCAAAAAAAGCAAGCATCTCGGTTTTCGTAACGTCCTTTGCGTCTCGCTGTCGATCATAGTTTGGTCGTACTCGTGAAATTTCTAAATTTGTACATTGAACAATCTGCTCAACCTTGACTTCATCAAATATTTTCATAAAAGCGCTCATCTCATCAGTTATATCAGGTGCGCACTGCCTTGGTCCCGGGAATATTTTCAATAAATTTTTCTTACTGGTTTTACTAAATTTACTCACAATTTCATTTTTCGACCATACACTTTTTTTATCCTTTCCAACATACTGATTGTCTAAGTCAATTACTTCTCCGAAATCTGAATTTTCCATATTTTCATCCATGAGTTCGTCTTCTGGAATATCTAAGTCACTCATTTCCTGCTCCGAATTAGTATGGTGATCAGATTCTTCTATAAGCTCGTCTTCTGACAAATCTGGTTCACCACCGACCTCTTCTTCAGAATCGCTATCAAAAATAACCTGAGCCATACCTTCCAACTCATCTTCAGTTAATTTTTTGGGATTTTTAACTGCTACTCGATGCCCGAAAATAATTATTATAAGTAAGTATATAACAATTGAATACATATAGTACTATACATATTTTTAAATAAGAAAGTATTTTTTTATTGCAGAAAACCAAAAAAATACAACTTTTTAAAATACTTACATAGTTACTCGCGTTGGCGTATTTTGTACACCACTCAAATTCTTGAAAAAGAAATCGTAAGAACTCGGCAGCGTTCGGAACAAATTTGGTGTATTTTTTACACCAGCGCGAGTAGTTAAAGATTAAACAATAAATATCCTTCTATTCATTTTACGTACGAGAAGAAGAATAATGGGCCTTTTCTCGACACGTTAGTTATTAGAAATAACCATAAATCAGAACTTGATATTTATAGGAACTTTACTAATACTGATAGGTATATAATATCCGACTCATTTCATTGTCGTCAACACAAAATGACAGCATTTCATGTCTTAACTCACAGATTAGTCAATTTTCCATTAAATAAAGAACGTTATAACAATGAAATGAATCGGATTAAAAATATAGCTAAAAGTAATGGATATAATATTAATTTTGTACATAAATTAGTAAATAGACATAAGCATAAGAAAATGTTAAAAGATACCAGTACTCTTCAAGCCCCTGAGGCTCCCAATAAGTTCATAGTAATCCCATATGATCCCAGATATACAAGAGGTCTAGAAAAAGTATTTAAAAACGTAGGCTTTAGAGTATCCTACAAAACGGAGAACAGTTTAAAAAATCTCCTTGGAAACCCTAAAGACAAAGTCGACTTGAAGGAGAGGAGTGGCATCTATGAAATTAGCTGTAATGACTGCGCTCCATAAACATTCGTTTTAAAGAACACATGACACATTTAAGAAACGGAAGAACAGAAAAGTCAAGCGTTGCCCAACATGCTTTAGAAAACAATCACCAAATAGGAATAAATAATCTTAAGTTGATTAAAAATGTATCTAATAATAGATTATTGGATGCATTTGAGAGTATAGAAATAGTTAAATGTGGTAAGAAAGCACTAAATAAAGACAGAGGGCCTATTCCATATAGTCCCCTCTATTGTTTACTTGACAACGGTGCAGTCGGGCGCAACCAAGTGTGACCACATTTACCTATAAATAGTCTAGGGTTAGGATAAGTAGAACGTAGCAAGTTGTGGTGTAGTGTGGTTAGAACTTTTGTATTTTCAGTTACCATTCTGGTAACATCGTAAATGTTCTCTGAAAATTTCATTCAAATTTGTCAAACCATCGCGGGTAATCGATGCCCATATATAAAAAAATACATATGATCAATTCGATAACCTTTTCCTTTTTTAAAGTCGGATAAAAATGAAATACATCAGTCACCGCCACGGCACGGCACTGGATTCATACACGCAGATACCTGGGTAACGAACGGATTGTGTGTGTGTGCTGTGCAAGAAGAAAAAAATGATAAATCGCCACGTTCATTTGAATATAATTCAGAAGACCCTTTCGCAGAAGAGAGGAAGGAATAAAAGAGTGCTCGCAGCCGCCGCGAACAGTTAGTTCGTTTCGGGATATTCAAATGAGCCTTATTGAAAAATTGGCCCACGGGGTGCACCTTGGATGTCGCGGGACTGGATTTGCATAATGTGTTGTATTGTGCCTGCCCGGCGCAAGGGTCGTATTGGGTTACTTTACTACAACTGCATCCACCGCTAAATGTTATACGGCCAAATAAATACTCTTGATGGAATTTCCTTTCAACTGTTTATCGTTTAAATTGCACCAAAAACACTATAAGGGTTAAGTTAGGGGGTAGTAATTAAGTACAGGGTGGTCCACTTAAGATGCTCCTATACTTTATCTCAATAAATAAGACACTGAGAAAAAAATTTACATACAAAAAGTATTTGACCCTAAGTATATTTTTTATTTATAATATTTTTATGTATACAGGGTGTTCCATTGTGCCAGGACAGTAACAAACTTTTTTCTTTTTGATGAAATGCTATGAATGTATTTAGAAATTCTAATTCTACGCTTGATTTTGGGTATTTTTTGTTATCATAGCGTACGAAATTTTGAGTAGTTTTTGAGAAAAATTAACTTTTCTAATTTATTTCGGAAAAACAGGTTTTTGAAAAAATGTGATTTTTTCACACCTGAAGACTAAAATTGTGAATTTTAGTTATGGATCCATGGGAGTGGTTAATATTTAATACTCTGACCTATCAAGAGCGAAAATCCATTATACAGGGTGGTCACAAATGACCATCAAAAAAAATGTTTTTGTAACTAAAAAAACTTAATTTTTTTAGATGGAATATTCTGTATTTAGAACTTTTATTGTGTTTAGGATTTAATTCTGCATCATTCCATGTATATAGTTTATATTCCAAAAATTAGTAGTTTAGAAGTTATGAACAATTTTCTATAATAATTCGGGTATTTTTGTTAAAAATCTAACTAAACCTAAATAATATCCTAAGTTTTTTTTTAATATTATAATTAAATTTAACTATGACATCTTTCTTGTTGATGTTAAAATTAGACCTAAAAAAGAGATGTATGCCTCAGCTGCTCTTTGTCGTGGCTACTTATAGGGGTGGTTCTTTTTCTTACCCTTTTCCCTTTATATGTTGTTTGCAGTTACTTGTCAGTTAATCCAAATCACTAAAGTGTTATAATTTGGGCGCCATTCATGGTCTATTAAAAAGACTTATTGGATTCAACTGACAACTAAGGTCCCATGAATAACCCTAAATATGATACAGTCTGAAATATTTAATAAAACTCTAAAATCAGATGTTAAAGATGTTTAATATAATACAATTGCATTGAGATTGACCTGTAAACTTTAATCAAAACTTAGATAATTGTAAAATACCCTTTTATAATTGTACAATTATTTACACTATGGGTTGCGCTGAGCTTTTAAATAAAATATATCTAAAAATTACGCCAATTGTGCGTTTAGCTTTTTTAAAAATATATTTATGTACAAACTTATCTTTTAGTAATATCCTCCTGGGGTTGTTCTTTGAGGTCCTTGAACTTTAGCCGGTAAAATATTTGATTATTAATTTCAATACTCCATGTAGTTCTCCAAACTTGGGTTTCGTGACTAAACAATGCCCTTGCTCAACAAGTGGCCAGTAAGATTAAAATTAGCCCACAAGCGGCTAGTAACTAACAAAATGTTTCTAACACCACGTCTAATAATCTAGTTCATAAGCAGTTTAAAACGAACAAAACTGGTGTTTAATAAAACATTAAACTGGCGTTTAATAAAACTGTAGATTAATAAAACTGGGTTGCCTAAAAAGGAGACTAAAAAAAGGACTTTAGAATCAAATACAAATGAAGATGATGTTACGAAACATGAATTTGTCAAAAATAAAAAAATACTAGTGAAAATGGGAATTTTACTAAAAACTCGCCCGAACGATCTTATTTCACTTCCTTCCATTTATTTTCATTAAAGGATGATTAAAGGTAAAAAAATTCTATGCGGGGACTTTAATATTGACTATGCTACTGTTTGTGCCATCCAGAAATATCTAATTTCTATATTCGACTCTTTCGGTCTTTCAGTGCATGTATCCTCGCCAACTAGAATTTCAAAAAACTCTTCTTCTATCATCGATTACATGGCGTCTGATTTTTCTCCATCAGAGGTGCAATCACAGGTCTATAACTCAGGTCTTTCCGATCACGAGGCGGTAATTTCCAGGTTTAGTTTACCTATTAGGCCCTTACCAGGATCTCGCCATCGGGGCAGAATTTTCTCGGCCGCAAATTTCTCGCAAGTATTTCATAATATTTGCTTTAACACCAATTGGAATTTTGAATCTGATAATGTCAACACAAACTTCAGAACTTTTTTAAATAAAACTTTAAGTGCTTTTAACAAGGCCTTTCCGCTTAAGAATATCAAACCTAAGCGGCATAAACCGTGGACCACGAAAGGAATGCGAATTTCTGCTAAAAATATGCGCTCGCTCTCATATATAAAAAAATTCACCGACTCCTTTCTTATTCTCGACTATATCTCTAATTATAGGAGGATCTACACTACTCTTATTAAGTCAGCAAAAAAATTACGCTACCGAAAACGTCTAACAAACTCTAATAACGTTTCAAAAGAAACCTGGTCCATCATCAATAACCTCAGAAACAAATCAAACCCTGTGACTCAGATCTTGCCAGGGGCTAATGATCTAAATGATTATTTTATTAATGTAAGCAAAAATGTTACCTCTAGTATCTCGCCAAGTTTGGACCCTCTTTCGTTTCTCCCTCCTTCAAAAAATTTAGCTGATAGCTTTTTCTTAAGTCCCGTTAGCAACACTGAACTATTGAAGGTAATACATAATATCAAAAGTAAATCTTCGTGTAGCACTGATGGCCTATCAATTAGAATATTCCTGAACTTGCCACTCCCAGTCATAGAGGCCCTTACAACATTAATAAATACATTTATAAAACATTTATAAAAGGTGTATTCCCTGATTGCCTTAAAACAGCTATAATTATTCCACTTCATAAAGGCGGCGAAAAAACTAACTCTTGCAATTATCGCCCAATTGCACTACTACCAGTGCTATCAAAAATCATCGAAAGGCTACTGAAGAACCGTCTTATGCCATTTCTCCTGAAACATCAGATAATATCCCCGGAGCAGTTCGGATTTCTACCCAACAAGTGCACCAATGACGCCATGTTCACGTTGCTTAGAGGCGTCTACTTATCTCTCAATAAGAACCACCCAACTGCCTCAGTTTTTTGTGACTATGCGAAAGCCTTTGATTGTGTTAGTCATGAAATTCTGATAAACAAACTAAATTTTTATGGAATTCGTGGTACTTCTTTAAATTGGTTCAAATCTTATCTTGGAAAAAGGCAACAACTTGTAAGGGCTAATGGTTCCGATTCTGATTGTAAGTTGATTACAAGTGGAGTCCCTCAAGGTTCAGTCTTGGGACCTATTCTTTTTTTGTTATACATTAATGATATCACGAACCTTAAAATTAATGGAAGAATCTCCTTTTTGTTGATGACACAAGCATAACATGGAGTGATTTTGATACAACGTCTTTACACTCTAGTATCTCCAAAGACTTGGTTATAATTAAGGCTTGGTCCGATTCCAATATGCTTTGTTTTAACGTCGATAAAACGGTGGCGTTATCTTATAAGGGAACTTTACAACCACTTCAGGTACATAACAGCAATATTGAATACGTAGAGTCGGTTAAATTCCTGGGTTTAAATATAAATAGCAACCTAAAATGGTCTAATCATATTGACACCTTAACTAAAAAACTTTCTACCGCCTGCTTCGCCATTCGATCAGTTTCAAAAGAACTAGACGTTCCTTCTGCCAGACTTACTTATTTCTCTTTATTTGAATCCCACCTCCGCTATGGCCTTCCCTTTTGGGGCTGCTGTACCACCGAGCAATTTCGTAGTATTTTTATGCTTCAAAAGAGAGCCATTCGTTATTTGTTTGGTCTAAATAATAGAGCTCACTGCCAATACTATTTCAAAAAACATGAAATATTAACACTTCCTGCATTATTTATTTTGGAAACGGTATGTTTGCTGAGAAAACATATAAACACCCTCCCAGAAAGGCCACAACATGTATACCCTACCAGAAACCCTAGGCATGAGATTTATCTTCCTATTCCTTCCACAGAATTAATAAAAAAATCAATTATTTACAACGCCATAAAACTTTACAACAATCTGCCAGTACATTTAAAATCTATCCCTATGCTTGCACAATTTCGAAAAAACACCAAAGCATACCTCATTGAGAGACCATTTTACAGCGTTAATGATTTTTTTTCAGTGAATAAGTCTCTTTAAATTGTCACTAAACTCGCTTGTTTACTTAAATCTTTTGTGAGTCATGTCCTAACTCGTAGCATAGAATTTTGTAAATCATTATATAGGGAAAAGAACTGTCGAACATTCACTTAAAACTTAATTATTTTTGTTAGGTATTGGATTAAAAACAATTTAATTCTTTTTGTATACTACATTCTACACTAGTTCAATATACCTTCTGTTTAACATCACAATTATTTGTATAACTATAATAACATAGAGTTTAAGGTCGCATAGTTGCAATTTTGATTTCAATGTCATCGAAATTATTCACCTCGTACATGTGTGTTTGTTTACTTTTATAAGGTTATCATGATTCATTTACTGTTTGCAATGTTATGTTATATTCTAACGTGTGTTTTACGATTTGGTAAATTGATAATTTACATTTAAAAAAAAAAGCACTGACCTGTCGAAATTATTTTCGATTAATGTTTCGATATGTCTTATTTTTAGGTATATTTTGCTTTGTCCATAAAATTGTAAAATTTTTCTGCGGCAATAAAGCATACTTTTGTTTGTTTGTTTGTTTGTAAAGATTTCCGTAAAAATGGAATGATGGGCTATAAAAGGTCTACCCAGTGACAAAGGTATATTGGAAGTAACCTAACTCTTCAGTCAGCTGTCTTATCTGCTGAATTTTCAACCGTTCAGGAATGACATCCAGAATTCTGTATTACCGACTGTATTTTTACTTTGAAACTATAAAAACGAATTCCCCAATATTCCACTTAAATGAGATTTATACATAATCAAGAACAACAACCCATAGTTGTGTAATTTATATTTATACCAAAACTTATATGAAAGAACATTACTAGCTACCAAAATTAAAGAGACTTATGAAATTTACGATCTGTAGTATTCACTTATGATTTAGACACAATTGGAATTTTGAAGGAAAACTCGGGGCGCCATCTATGAATCAATAAAATACTTTCTAATAGAGATGAGCTATTCTGTAAATACATGAATTTTAATTTGTAGCATGTTTTCTGATTGGTGCATGAAAAATTAAAAAACGGAACGTTACATAACATTAAATCAACAAGCAATGCAAGGAAGAAAGTAACTAATTACTTATTACAAAACATTTTCGACATAACCCCCGTCTTTGGCAATACAAGTAGTATACGTGGTTTCAATTCTCGCAATAGCATTTCTAACCGCGTCAGTTGCATTAAATCTTTCTACCTCTTACCTAATTCTCCTTTTTAAATCTTAAACAGTATTACACCTATTTTTATACACCTCGTTTTTTAGGTTGCCCCATAAAAAAATCCAGGGGTTTAAGTTGGGACTCCTCGCTGGCCAATCTATGGTCCCGTACCGACCAATCCAAAATGGAAGCCGTTGATTTAAACAATTTCTAACAGGCACTACAGTGTGATATAGAGCACTACCTTGTTGATAAACAAGCCCTTCTTTAATATCGTTCGGCAGATGTCAATTAACGGAAATATTTCGTTCTCCAACAAATTTAAATACCTCTCACAATTCAGAACAAAATCACAAAATACTGGACCTACTATTCGATCACGGATGACACCACACCACACATAAAGACCTCTCCGACCCTGGTTTTTCATTTCTTTTACAGGATGTTCATTTGAGTTACACCAGTAATGAGTATTTTTTCGGTTGAACATGCCGGTCGTGTTAAAAATTCCATCATCGGTAAATAAAATATTTTTAAAAATGTCAGTTTCAAAATGGTGGTCCATCACGAGAGAACAATAAAAAAGCCTTATTTGAAAGTCCTGTTGGGATAATTTACGAACTGGTAAAAATTTGAATGGATGGTAGTTATTATCAGTTAAAGTCCCTTGAACACTAGTCTTACTAATTCCCGGTGGATCTCGGGATGCATCTCTTTGCGAATTTTCGTTGTTTTCTTCAAAATACAGGAGAATTTCTAATTGCTTTTCTTCTGCCGTTTCTGTTTATTGATTACCACTCAACGTTCAAGATCACGAACATTTCGTGAAAAAATATGTTTCGTGGGTACCCGTCTTCCGGGATACAACAACCGATACTCCCGCAGGGCTAATGCTGGACTCTTATTATTTCTTATGTAACATTCATGAAGATTTAAACGCTCTTGGACACTGTATAAAGCCATTTTTGCTTTAAAAAGAGTTAGAGGCAACTAAATGTCAAATAAAAAAAACTGTGTATTTATTGGTGTCCAGGCAACAATTTTACTAGATTTGTTTTCCATGGGTATCTTGTAAAATTAAGACGCATTTACGATCTGTAGTATTCACTTATGATTTAGCACAATTGGAATTTTGAAGGAAAACTCGGAGCGCCATCTTTGAATCAATAAAATCTCTCTCTAATAGAGATGAGCTATTCTGTAAATACATGAATTTTAATTTGCAGCATGTTTTCTGATTGGTGCATGAAAAATTAAAAAATAATATCGGAACGTTACATAACATTAAATCAACAAGCAATGCAAGGAAGAAAGTAACTAATTACTTATTACAAAACATTTTCGACATAACTCCCGTCTTTGGCAATACAAGTAGTATACGTATTTCAACTCTCGCAATAGCATTTCTCTAACCGCGTCAGTTGCATTAAATCTTTCTACCTCTTACCTTACCTCCTTTTTAAATCTTAAATTATATTACACCTATTTTTATACACCTCGTTTTAGGTTGCCCCATAAAAAAATCCAGGGCTTAAGACTCTTCGCTGGCCAATCTATGGTCCCGTACCGACCAATCCAAAATGGAAGCCGTTGATTTAAACAATTTCTCTACAGGCACTACAGTGTGATATGGAGCACTATCTTGTTGATAAACAAGTCTTCTTTAATATCGTTCATGATGTCAATTAACGGAAATATTTCTGTTCTCCAACAAATTTAAATACCTCTCACCATTCAGAACAAAATCACAAAATACTGGACCTACTATTCGATCACGGATGACACCACACCACACATAAAGACGTCTCCGACCCTGGTTTTTCATTTTTTTTACAGGATGTTCATTTGAGTTACACGAGTAATGAGTATTTTTCGGTTGAACATGCCGGTCGTGTTAAAAATTCCATCATCGGTAAATAAAATATTTTTAAAAATGTCAGTTTCAAAATGGTGGTCCATCACGAGAGAACAATAAAAAAGCCTTATTTGAAAGTCCTGTTGGGATAATTCACGAACTGGTAAAAATTTGAATGGATGGTAGTTATTATCAGTTAAAGTCCCCGGAACACTAGTCTTACTAATTCCCGGTAGATCTCGGGATGCATCTCTTTGCGAATTTTCGTTGTTTTCTTCAAAATACAGGAGAATTTCTAATTGCTTTTCTTCTGCCGTTTCTGTTTATTGATTACCAC
>JAUTXW010004135.1:0-70794 GCA_030620095.1 Kuschelorhynchus macadamiae | reverse complement strand
TAAATACGAAAAAACGTTTGATTTTGTAAAAGCAAAAACATCAGTAAGTTCTGTAATTTAATTTCCCACGATAATAATGAAATAGAAATAAATACATCTGAATGGTTGAAAAACATTTCTGAAACAGAAATTCAAGTGACATTGCGGAAGTTTTAGCCTTAGGAAAACATTTTCACTTCCAATAATAAAAGAACAAAATTTACCTTATGCTGAATATATTGCTTCAGTAGAACAAGCAATTTATGATAAACCTGATCAAATAAAAGACAGTATCCGGGCTGATGTTGTAAACATTATTTCAAATCACAAATCAAAAGTTAGCCAAAATAAAATAAAAACTAATAAAATGCAAAAAAAATATCAAAAAAATTAAACAAAGCTAAACAGTTTATTAAAGCTAATCCACAAATAACGATTTTACAACCTGACAAAAGTAACAAAACTGTGGTCATGAATTCAACAGACTATGATACAAAAATAAATGAACTTTTTAAATGACGCAAAAACATACTTGAAATTAAGATCTGACCCCACAAACACATTTCAAGTGAAAAATAACAACTTTATAAAAAAAATTAGTAAAGAATTACTTAGTGCAACAGCACCAAAATTATATGGCTTACCAAAACTACACAGACATAGATACCCCTTCGACCAATCATTTCGTGTATTCAGGCCCGTTTTACAATTTGTCTAGGTATCTGTCGAAATGTTTATCAAACGTTACTGGTAGAAACGATTATTATATAAAAATTCCTTTTCTTTCAAAAAAGTTTATCGACACTGTAAATATTCAGACAATCACCAACTTATCTCTCTGGATGTAATTTCATTATATACAAACATTCCAAATGATTTAGTATCGGAAATTATTCAACACAAATTGCCGTTAATTAAAGAACATACTTTACTCTCTCCTGCAACGAATTTATAGAATCAATAAATTTAACATTAAATAATAACTATTTTCAATATAAAAATAACTTTTACAGCAGCTTGACGGCTGTGCCATGGGATCACAATATCGTCCACCATAGCACAATTAGTAATGGAACATTTGGAAGAACAAATCATTAAACACTTAGATTTTGAAATTGTTTTTTTCAAACGGTTTGTGGATGATTGTCTCACCACTGTCCCGTCAAATAAAATTCAAGACCTTATTAACAAATTTAATAGCTTTCATCCGAAATTACAATTTACCTTTGAATTAGTAGATAATAAAGAAATTAATTTTCTTGATTTAACCTTAATAAAAGGTCAAAATAAGATCAAGACCCAAATGGTTTACAAAAAAAAAAACTTGTTCAGGTCGTTACTTAAATTTTAATTCCCACCACCCAAAATCTCTCAAAACAGTGTTATAATTGGACTAACTGATAGAGCTATTGCTCTCACTTCTCAAATTTCGACCAGATGCTCTAAAAAAAAAGTTCAAGACATCCTAGAAAAAAATCATTTCCTTTAAAACAAATAAAACGCATTTTTAAACAACGAACATATAAATTCTATAATAGCAGAGTACAGAATAACAAACAAAAGAGTACAAGAAACACTAGATTCATTTCAATGCCATACACAGATGGTTTGTCAGAAAAATTAAAATACACATTATCTAAATATGACATAATTATATGCCATAAATCACACAATTTATTAACAAACCTATACACCCCTCTAAAGAGTGAAATTCCAAAAGAAAAGATCGAATGTTATTTATTCTGTGCCCTGCATAAATTGTCCAAAAAAGTACATAGGCATGACAACGCAGTATTTGGAAAATCGTTTAAACGTACATAAATATACAAAGAACGCATCTACTGCCTTACATAAACACGAAAAAAGCGAAAATCATGAATTTAACTTTGCTGAAACAAAATTTTATGTCAAGATCAAGAAATTATCATAAATTAGCTTTCAAAATGTATCAAATAAAGAAAGAACCTAATGTAGTAAATGATAAGAAGGACATTCCATCTAAGTCAATTTATCGCTAACTTAATTAAATAAATATATAAAATTAACTGATATACACTATATAAATAAAAAAAAAAAAACAAAATTTTAATAACAACTTTCCAACATTATAATTTACAATTTGAACAACACTTGTAAACATCGGAGTTCTAAATGTTTTCAACCATCCACTATATAAAATAAAATATATACGTTTTTAATAATTGAAGAATAAAAACATGGCAAGAAAATAGGTTTTTATAGAAAATTGGAATTTATGATTTTATTGTCCATCGGTTAGAAACATTAAAAATGCTCACCTGAATTGTTGCTATTTCCAAGGTATAGTACATATATTTATTTTAACTTAAAGAACTTTTACCTATAAATGTCTTATTTTATTATGAGTTTTGAATGTATAAATTATTATGTAACAAGGTTTATGAATGTTGTTTGTTGTGTACATTGTAAACATTTTAACACTGTAATTTAAAAAATGTTCTAGTTTTATCTGTTCATAAAATTTTTAGATGAAATAAAATAAAAAGCTCTTGAAAAAGCTGCCAAACAAGAAGCGAAACGTCGAGCTAGTGGAGGAAAAAAAAAAATTTACCATTAATTTCACCAAACCTATACCCAAGAAAGAAAATAAATTCATTAAATATGGAATATGGTTTAAGAAGAAAGTTAAAAATTAATATATATATATATATATAGACAACACGAAATAGCGGGGTTGCAGCCTAATAATCCTATTGATGTTACTGGGACATTAAATAGATGACTCTATTTACTTTGTGAAAGCTTTCGGATTTATTTTAATCCTTCATCAGTCACACTACAAAATGGTTTGTTAATATAAAGTAAATTATTAAAATATTTTAGACTTACTGTAAGTGAGGTTACAAATATAAACAGCTATCCAATAGGAAATTCATTTCTGTGAATGAAAGGAACACCTCTTTATATAAGTATTTAACACAAAACAAACAGACTGGGAAAAAACAATAACAAAAAATTTTTTTTGACTACACACGAAACCGTTGAAAGGTAGGTTTCCAATGTATTCGACCGGAGTCGAGGCTTAACTAGAATATTAAGAATAAAATATATGCACCTATTTGTTTCTTTTTTAGATAGCAAAAAAAATAACCCTTCTTTTGTGTTTTGAAGGCCAGGACGATTATTTGGTTTTAAGATTTAATAAATTGCTATATATTATATTGAGATTCTGTATATCCGATTTTTTATTCATCGGGTTTTCCTGATTATTTATGTGCACCATTTCGAGAAAATTTCTTTTAAAATAATTAATTTCACATTCGAGAATCTCCGCCTCTGCGAAATTTGCTGAATGACCTGTGTCTCTTACGTGTTGGGAAAGGGCACATGCTTCGGGTTTTATTCTTATATCACTTTTATGAGATATTATTCTATCTTTTAGAGGCCTTGAGGTTTGCCCTATGTATTTTTATTGCAATGTAAACAATCTATTTTATATACTACATTTGATTTGTTATGCCTTTTTGTTTTATCTTTAAGAGAACTAAAAAGTTTGCTCGTAGGTTTAACGGCTTTATTGGCTATAACAATATTTTCTTTTTTGAATATGTTCGCTAATTTAGGGGTTAATTCCTGAACGTATGGAAAGGAAACATACTTTTTTATTATTGGAGGGCTAGTAGAAACAGTTGGTAATTGTTTGGTACTATAGTGTCAGTTGAATAGATTAATTTCTTTAGCATGGGATGCAATCGTATAATAAATCATCCATTACGTATTGCGCTAAAATGGGAGACATTTTTGAGCCCATAGGAGTTCCGAAAACTTGTTTGTAAAATTGATTGTCAAAAGAGAAACAGGTATTGTTAAAAACAAATTCTATTATTTCTAAGAAGTTTGATTGATTTAAAGAACAGTGATTTTTGATTTTGGACCAATTTTTTTTAATGCTAACTTTGACTAATTCTAATGGGATATTGGAAAATAAAGACGTAACATCTAAGCTTATAATGTGGTAATTTTCCGGTAGCTGAAACTCGTTAATAAAATTTGCAAAATTAAAAGAGTCTGCTATGTAGTATTCGTTATTATAATCGTATGCAGTGTTTAAAACCTCTGTAATAAAATCAGCTAGTTGAGCAGTTGGGGAATCTATGGAGGATATTATTGGTCTAAGAGAAATTGTGGGTTTATGTGTTTTTGGTAAACCGTAAAACTTGGGGCAAATAGAGTTATAAATCATCAATTTTTTCGCAGTAGCGTCCGATAGTTGTTTTGATTTTTTCAATTTTGAAATTATTTGGTTGGCTTTTTGTTGAATTGTAGATGTAGGATCGCGTGGAATTTTTTTGTAATAAACTTCGTCACTAAGTAAGGACATAGCCAGTTGTAAATATTGTTCTTTGTAAATTGCGGCCGTGACGTTGCCTTTATCAGATCTCGTAATGTAGATATCTGGGTGTTGTTTTAAAAAAATCTTGGTTTTATTATACCATTTAGTTGTCTCTGAGAAAGTAACCTCTTCTGTATGAAAATAATTGGTGATGACATTGGCCGCCTGTGCACTGTAAATATTTTTTTCACGCATATTGTCTACGTGTGATATTGTTAATTCAACGTCTGCTAAAATATATGGGACTGAGACGTCCTTTTTGGAAACGGGGAGACAAAACTTGGGCCCTAATGATAGGATATTTTTTGCTTCTGTTGGAAAAACGACAGGTGTAAGATTTTTGAACCAACAGTCCTTAATTTTAATGCGATTTAATTTATTTGATTTAAGTTCGTCAATCTTTTTAAGATTGTTGCTTTTTGTCTTGTAAAAAGCCTGGTTATACACTATATTTTGTCTCCGGAAAAACTCAAGATGAATGTTTATAGGTATATTTTCCTCTATTCTCAGTCGATATGTGCTAAGTGCCTTTTCCATTCTTTCAACATTTCCGTGTGTTATCTTAATCTCTAAATTTAAAATCTTACGGCTAAGTTTTTTTCTAAAACTAAAAATCATCTGTCCAGTTCTTCCTTCTTGGACATTCACGAGGCCTGTAACTCCTTTGGATTGATCGGTAATATGCCTAGGGGTTAACCCAAGACGTCTGCACTGGAGAAGAAATATCTTCCTATTTTTCAGCGAAGCTAGTTTGATGTTGAGTTTTGCCCAGTTTCTCAAGTAATTTGCACAATTTAAACCATATGTAGTAGAAATTTCCTGGTAAAACCCATTCTGATTAACAGATTCTTTATAATTTCACGGTGTTTGAAAATGAAATGAATAACACGAAATAGCGAGGTTGCAGCCTAATAATCCTATTGATGTTTACTGGGACATTAAATAAAATGACTCTATTTACTTTGTGTAAACTTTCCAGATTTATTTGAATCCTTCCTCAGTCACACTACAAAATGGTTTGTTAATATAAAGTAAATTATTAAAATATTTTAGACTTACTGTAAGTGAGGTTACAAATATACACAGCTATCCAATAGGAAATTCATTTCTGTGAATGAAAGGAACACTTTATATAAGTATTTAACACAAAACAAACAGACTGGGGAAAAAACAATAACAAAAGAAAAAACAATAACAAAAATTTTTTTTTTTTTTTTTGACTACACACGAAACCGTTGAAAATTTCCAATGTAACCGGAGTGAGCTTAACTAGAATATTAAGAATAAAATATATGCACCTATTTGTTTCTTTTTTAGATAGCAAAAAAAAAATAATCCTTCTTTTGTGTTTTGAAGGCCAGACGATTATTTGGTTTTAATGTTTAATAAATTGCTATATATTATATTGAGATTCTGTATATCCGATTTTTTATTCATCGGGTTTTCCTGATTATTTATGTGCACCATTTCGAGAAAATTTCTTTTAAAATAATTAATTTCACATTCGAGAATCTCCGCCTCTGCGAAATTTGCTGAATGACCTGTGTCTCTTACGTGTTGGAAAGGGCACATGCTTCGGGTTTATTCTTATATCACTTTTATATCACTTTTATATGAATGCAATGTAAACAATCTCCATTGATCTTTTTGTTTTATCTTTAAGAGAACTAAAGAAGTTTGCTCTTAACAGCTTTATTGGCTATAACAATATTTTCTTTTTTGAATATGTTCGCTAATATCCATTACGTATTGCGCTAAAATGGGAGACATTTTTGAGCCCATAGGGGTTCCGAAAACTTGTTTGTAAAATTGATTGTCAAAAGAGAAACAGGTATTGTTAAAAACAAATTCTATTATTTCTAAGAAGTTTGATTGATTTAAAGAACAGTGATTTTTGATTTTGGACCAATTTTTTTTAATACTAACTTTGACTAATTCTAATGGGATATTGGAAAATAAAGACGTAACATCTAAGCTTATAATGTGGTAATTTTCCGGTAGCTGAAACTCGTTAATAAAATTTGCAAAATTAAAAGAGTCTGCTATGTAGTATTCGTTATTATAATCGTATGCAGTGTTTAAAACCTCTGTAATAAAATTTGAGCATAATTATGGAGGATATTATTGGTCTAAGAGAAATTGTGGGTTTATGTGTTTTTGGCAAACCGTAAAACTTGGGGCAAATAGAGTTATAAATCATCAATTTTTTCGCAGTAGCGTCCGATAGTTGTTTTGATTTTTTCAATTTTGAAATTATTTGGTTGGCTTTTTGTTGAATTGTAGATGTAGGATCGCGTGGAATTTTTTTGTAATAAACTTCGTCACTAAGTAAGGACATAGCCAGTTGTAAATATTGTTCTTTGTAAATTGCGACCGTGACGTTGCCTTTGTCAGATCTCGTAATGTAGATATCTGGGTGTTGTTTTAAAAAAATCTTGGTTTTATTATACCATTTAGTTGTCTCTGAAAAGTAACCTCTTCTGTATGAAAATAATTGGTGATGACATTGGCCGCCTGTGCACTGTAAATATTTTTTCCACGCATATTGTCTACGTGTGATATTGTTAATTCAACGTCTGCTAAAATATGTGGGACAACGTGAGACTGTCCTTTGGAAACGGGGAGACAAAACTTGGGCCCTAATGATAGATATTTTTTGCTTCTGTTGGAAAAACGACAGGTGTAAGATTTTTGAACCAACAGTCCTTAATTTTAATGCGATTTAATTTATTTGATTTAAGTTCGTCAATCTTTTTAAGATTGTTGCTTTTGTCTTGTAAAAAGCCTGGTTATACACTATATTTTGTCTCCGGAAAAACTCAAGATGAATGTTTATAGGTATATTTTCCTCTATTCTCAGTCGATATGTGCTAAGTGCCTTTTCCATTCTTTCAACATTTCCGTGTGTTATCTTAATCTCTAAATTTAAAATCTTACGGCTAAGTTTGTTTCTAAAACTAAAAATCATCTGTCCAGTTCTTCCTTCTTGGACATTCACGAGGCCTGTAACTCCTTTGACAATCAATTTTACAAACAAGTTTTCGGAACCCCTATGGGCTCAAAAATGTCTCCCATTTTAGCGCAATACGTAATGGATGATTTATTATACGATTGCATCCCAAAGCTGAACTTTGAAATACCCTTTTTAAAAAAATATGTTGATGATTTAATTTGCGCCATTCCGATTGGAAGCGAAACAGAGCTACTCAATATTTTCAATAATTATAATCAGTACATTAAATTCACAATTGAAATGGAATCTGAGAGAAGTGTGCCATTTTTAGATACAAGACTTATTAGAACCAACAGTAATAAAATTATATTGGACTGGTACATAAAACCAAGCAGCTCAGGTAGATATTTAAATTATTTCTCATACCATTCCGAAAAAATGAAAATAAACCTCATACTTGGCCTAAAAAATAGAAAAAGTCATTAAAGGATCAAAATCTAAAACGTCTAAATAACCTACTATTGGACAACTCTTACCCTCAAAGCCTGCTAAAGAAATTAATCTATTCAACTGACACTATAGTACCAAACAATTCACCAACTGTTTCTACTAGCCCTCCAATAATAAAAAAGTATGTTTCCTTTCCATACGTTCAGGAATTAACCCCTAAATTAGCGAACATATTCAAAAAAGAAAATATTGTTATAGCCAATAAAGCCGTTAAACCTACGAGCAAACTTTTTAGTTCTCTTAAAGATAAAACAAAAAGGCATAACAAATCAAATGTAGTATATAAAATAGATTGTTTACATTGCAATAAAAAATACATAGGGCAAACCTCAAGGCCTCTAAAAGATAGAATAATATCTCATAAAAGTGATATAAGAATAAAACCCGAAGCATGTGCCCTTTCCCAACACGTAAGAGACACAGGTCATTCAGCAAATTTCGCAGAGGCGGAGATTCTCGAATGTGAAATTAATTATTTTAAAAGAAATTTTCTCGAAATGGTGCACATAAATAATCAGGAAAACCCGATGAATAAAAAATCGGATATACAGAATCTCAATATAATATATAGCAATTTATTAAACCTTAAAACCAAATAATCGTCCTGGCCTTCAAAACACAAAAGGGATTTTTTTTTTTTTTGCTATCTAAAAAAGAAACAAATAGGTGCACATATTTTATTCTTAATATTCTAGTTAAGCCTCGACTCCGGTCGAATACATTGGAAACCTACCTTTCAACGGTTTCGTGTGTAATCAAAAAAAAAAAAAAAAATTTTTTGTTATTGTTTTTTCCAGTCTGTTTGTTTTGTGTTAAATACTTATATAAAGAGGTGTTCCTTTCATTCACAGAAATGAATTTCCTATTGGATAGCTGTTTATATTTGTAACCTCACTTACAGTAAGTCTAAAATATTTTAATAATTTACTTTATATTAACAAACCATTTTGTAGTGTGACTGAGGAAGGATTAAAATAAATCCGAAAGCTTTCACAAAGTAAATAGAGTCATCTATTTAATGTCCCAGTAACATCAATAGGATTATTAGGCTGCAACCCCGCTATTTCGTGTTGTCCATTTCATTTTCAAACAGCCGTGAAATTATAAAGAATCTGTTAATCAGGAATGGGGTTTTACCAGGAAATTTCTACTACATATGGTTTAAATTGTGCAAATTACTTGAGAAACTGGGCAAAACTCAACATCAAACTAGCTTCGCTGAAAAATAGGAAGATATTTCTTCTCCAGTGCAGACGTCTTGGGTTAACCCCTAGGCATATTACCGATCAAATCAAAGGAGTTACAGGCCTCGTGAATGTCCAAGAAGGAAGAACTGGACAGATGATTTTTAGTTTTAGAAACAAACTTAGCCGTAAGATTTTAAATTTAGAGATTAAGATAACACACGGAAATGTTGAAAGAATGGAAAAGGCACTTAGCACATATCGACTGAGAATAGAGGAAAATATACCTATAAACATTCATCTTGAGTTTTTCCGGAGACAAAATATAGTGTATAACCAGGCTTTTTACAAGACAAAAAGCAACAATCTTAAAAAGATTGACGAACTTAAATCAAATAAATTAAATCGCATTAAAATTAAGGACTGTTGGTTCAAAAATCTTACACCTGTCGTTTTTCCAACAGAAGCAAAAAATATCCTATCATTAGGGCCCAAGTTTTGTCTCCCCGTTTCCAAAAAGGACGTCTCAGTCCCACATATTTTAGCAGACGTTGAATTAACAATATCACACGTAGACAATATGCGTGAAAAAAATATTTACAGTGCACAGGCGGCCAATGTCATCACCAATTATTTTCATACAGAAGAGGTTACTTTCTCAGAGACAACTAAATGGTATAATAAAACCAAGATTTTTTTAAAACAACACCCAGATATCTACATTACGAGATCTGACAAAGGCAACGTCACGGTCGCAATTTACAAAGAACAATATTTACAACTGGCTATGTCCTTACTTAGTGACGAAGTTTATTACAAAAAAATTCCACGCGATCCTACATCTACAATTCAACAAAAAGCCAACCAAATAATTTCAAAATTGAAAAAATCAAAACAACTATCGGACGCTACTGCGAAAAAATTGATGATTTATAACTCTATTTGCCCCAAGTTTTACGGTTTGCCAAAAACACATAAACCCACAATTTCTCTTAGACCAATAATATCCTCCATAGATTCCCCAACTGCTCAACTAGCTGGTTTTATTACAGAGGTTTTAAACACTGCATACGATTATAATAACGAATACTACATAGCAGACTCTTTTAATTTTGCAAATTTTATTAACGAGTTTCAGCTACCGGAAAATTACCACATTATAAGCTTAGATGTTACGTCTTTATTTTCCAATATCCCATTAGAATTAGTCAAAGTTAGTATTAAAAAAAATTGGTCCAAAATCAAAAATCACTGTTCTTTAAATCAATCAAACTTCTTAGAAATAATAGAATTTGTTTTTAACAATACCTGTTTCTCTTTTGACAATCAATTTTACAAACAAGTTTTCGGAACCCCTATGGGCTCAAAAATGTCTCCCATTTTAGCGCAATACGTAATGGATGATTTATTATACGATTGCATCCCAAAGCTGAACTTTGAAATACCCTTTTTAAAAAAATATGTTGATGATTTAATTTGCGCCATTCCGATTGGAAGCGAAACAGAGCTACTCAATATTTTCAATAATTATAATCAGTACATTAAATTCACAATTGAAATGGAATCTGAGAGAAGTGTGCCATTTTTAGATACAAGACTTATTAGAACCAACAGTAATAAAATTATATTGGACTGGTACATAAAACCAAGCAGCTCAGGTAGATATTTAAATTATTTCTCATACCATTCCGAAAAAATGAAAATAAACCTCATACTTGGCCTAAAAAATAGAATTTTGTCAATCTGTCATCAGTCATTAAAGGATCAAAATCTAAAACGTCTAAATAACCTACTATTGGACAACTCTTACCCTCAAAGCCTGCTAAAGAAATTAATCTATTCAACTGACACTATAGTACCAAACAATTCACCAACTGTTTCTACTAGCCCTCCAATAATAAAAAAGTATGTTTCCTTTCCATACGTTCAGGAATTAACCCCTAAATTAGCGAACATATTCAAAAAAGAAAATATTGTTATAGCCAATAAAGCCGTTAAACCTACGAGCAAACTTTTTAGTTCTCTTAAAGATAAAACAAAAAGGCATAACAAATCAAATGTAGTATATAAAATAGATTGTTTACATTGCAATAAAAAATACATAGGGCAAACCTCAAGGCCTCTAAAAGATAGAATAATATCTCATAAAAGTGATATAAGAATAAAACCCGAAGCATGTGCCCTTTCCCAACACGTAAGAGACACAGGTCATTCAGCAAATTTCGCAGAGGCGGAGATTCTCGAATGTGAAATTAATTATTTTAAAAGAAATTTTCTCGAAATGGTGCACATAAATAATCAGGAAAACCCGATGAATAAAAAATCGGATATACAGAATCTCAATATAATATATAGCAATTTATTAAACCTTAAAACCAAATAATCGTCCTGGCCTTCAAAACACAAAAGGATTATTTTTTTTTTTGCTATCTAAAAAAGAAACAAATAGGTGCACATATTTTATTCTTAATATTCTAGTTAAGCCTCGACTCCGGTCGAATACATTGGAAACCTACCTTTCAACGGTTTCGTGTGTAATCAAAAAAAAAAAAAAAAAAATTTTTTGTTATTGTTTTTTCCAGTCTGTTTGTTTTGTGTTAAATACTTATATAAAGAGGTGTTCCTTTCATTCACAGAAATGAATTTCCTATTGGATAGCTGTTTATATTTGTAACCTCACTTACAGTAAGTCTAAAATATTTTAATAATTTACTTTATATTAACAAACCATTTTGTAGTGTGACTGAGGAAGGATTAAAATAAATCCGAAAGCTTTCACAAAGTAAATAGAGTCATCTATTTAATGTCCCAGTAACATCAATAGGATTATTAGGCTGCAACCCCGCTATTTCGTGTTGTCCATTTCATTTTCAAACAGCCGTGAAATTATAAAGAATCTATATATATATATATATATATATATATATATATACATGATGTGTTTTCATTCCGGGTGTACATCCGTTTATCACTCTCGTTCTAACAAGAACAGTATATTTTCGGGACGTTGTTGTTGGACTAATGCCGCTTAATTTTCTGTGGTTTTTGGTTTATATATGATTGATTTCGATACTACTGATAACTTTAATGATTCGTCCCTTTTATTTAAATCACCTTGTTTTTCTATTTCTATGGCTTCTCGGATTATCCTGGTCCGATAGTGCTCAATATCTCCTTACACCCTTCGAAGTTTATTTTGTGGCCTGTTTCCTGATGATGTAAAAGTAAGGCAGATGTTGTTGCTATTGGTTTTGGATTTCCAAGTAGTTTACCTATGGTTGTTTGTGGCTTATGAATTGTTTGTATATCGTGTTTACGAAGAATCCTACCAATACGGTCTGTGGTACCTTTTACATATGGTAGGACTACTTGTCTTCCGGGTTCATAATCTTTGCTGTTTCGGAAACCCTGTTTATTAATGGCTTTATCTATGGCATGCTTTGTGTAACCGTTCTTCTTTAAAGCACTAGATATTATATTAAGTTCACACACACACACACACGCACCCACGCACCCACGCACGCACGCACGCACGCACCCGCGCACGCACACGGACACACACACACACACACACACACACACACACACACACACACACACACACACACACACACACACACACACACACACACACACACACACACACACACACACGTGTATTTTTAAAAAATTCACCAAGGACAAACATTTACATGTCCACTAAAAAGACCGCACGGCACGGATTTAATTTTTTTTCAACACATTACACTTACGTAAACGAAATACTAATAGATACTGCAACCACGGCAGTTAAGAGCACTATTTGTTATCTATACTACGAAAATAAATAAATATTTGGAAGGTAGCATTTTTTTTCCTTTTCCTTCTACTATATTCGATTTTATTACAGGCGACTATAAGTTAGAAATGCAAGAATGATTTTATATTAATTTGTTGATTACATAATTTAGGAATTTTTCAGAATATTAAAATATATTTGGTTAACATATGTTTGATTTGTAATTTACGGAATGTATTTTTTTTTCTTTCGAATTATTTCATGGAATTCCCGTTTTCTTTTGTGTATTTCGGTTTTAAGAATTTGGTATTCAAATTCAAGATAGCGACACAAATTTTCTTCGTGCTTTTTAAGGGCAGTCACGTTTTTTCTGCCATACTTGTGGAGATACTCACTCGTGTGGCCTATATAAACAGAAGGCCAATCTTTGCATAGAATTTTATATTACTTAGATCTTTTTTTTGTAGGATTTGATTTGGCAAACCTTACGATCGTATTTTTAAAAAAAAATTAAAATTATTTTATAATCCTGAATTATAAAGTAATGTGATGTAAAATCATATCTAAGTTATTTTTTTCAGGCTCATTTTTAATTCTTCGTGATAGCTATTAAATTTTTCGAGGATATAGTCTTGTTTGTTTTTTGGTATAGTAGTTAGGCAATCATCAACGTATCTACAAAAGAAAGGCAAATCAAAATCCAAGGTTTATATTACATTCCAGGTCTTCTAGTACCAATTGCGCAATCAATTAGTTGGTAAAAAGAATTTATGTGTGGACGTTACTAACGGAACTACCGCTTGCGAAAAATCATGTAATGATATATTGGTGTATTTTTTTAAGTTTTTTTTAATATCATACTAGAGCAACATTTACTGGTATATTAGTATAAAGACATAGGACATGAAGTGATATTAAAATATAATTATTTTTAACTTTCATGTTGTCTGCTTTGTTTTTGAAACATCATGAATTTTGTGTTCCCAAATTTTGATACGTTGATTTTTTTTTTGAAATATATTTGTTGGATCCCATTTTAGTTCTTTGTATGTAATTCTATCTTTAAGGTAGTCCTTCATTTTGCTATCATAGTCCGATGCTTTCATAATTACGGTTTTATTTGATTTATCGGGTTGTAAAATCAGTTAAGATACAAAAATATATGATACCGTCCCAATTGCAATCGGGGGTAGTATACAGGATTCCCTATAATGGTTGCCAGGAATGCTACGTAGGACAGACGGGGCGTTATCTTATGGAAACGGTCTCCGAACATCTCTGTGATATCTCAAGAAAAAATGTTTCCTAGACTGTGAAGTCCTGTTCCTATTTGTTAATGTATCCAAGATCTTGTTCTATGTATATACATCAAAACTTTAACTCGAGAAAGGCTTTTTTCTGGTCAGTGTTTATCATCCCTTTTCAGTAAACTTTGTAAATTGTTGAGTTTTGTGTTTGGAATTATGGTAGACGTTTTTTTTATTTTTTTTTTTATTTGAAAAAAATCTATAATTCATCTGGTACTAAGACTTGATAAGAGATATTTGGTCAGGATAACATGCATATGCTCAAGTTGAAATGAATGTATTTTTAGAACATAAAACAATGAGAATTTCAAACGTGAAGTTTGTCATGTAAGTAAGATCATATTAACTAAAACAAAAATAACTCAAATAATCAATATAATATTTAAAAGTAATTAACAAAATAATTAACACAAAAATGGACAGTCTTAGAAACCAGTCTTTAGTTTTTAAGCACGAGGTTTTGAGAAGTTCTCCTTCGCCAATGAACGTCACTAGAATTTGTTAGATTACTACTATTGACTATAACACTGGTATTTATTCCTGAATCTATCGTTTCACTATTAGCACTTACTTTATTACTGTTAATACTGTTATTTGTTTTCACCGAATTTGTATACAGCTCCGGAACTTTAAATTTGATATTTTTTATCATTGCGTGTTTTCTGTTTTGAAATGATGTTTCGTAATGAAGAACACTGGAATATGATGACAAGTTCTGTTGCGATGTTGCAGACACTAAAACTGAAGCACTATCTACTACCGACTCCTCAGAACATTGACTAGGTTTAGATAAAAAATTGTGTCGCATCTCCTTATTTACTCTGCTTGTCATATTTGAAGAATCTGCATTGGAAGTTTGCTGTACATCAACAGATCCAGTCAACGAGAGATTGTTCGCAATTTGAGTAGGTGGTAGGAATTCGCCGCCTCTAAAAATAACATGTGCGTTAAGATTTTTACATCATAAGGTAATATGCTTAAATGAACTATTCGATGTATCAACAAAACTTTCATTATGTATCTTTTAATCTTGGAGCATAAATATCAGATAGAGTAGATTAGAGCCAGCAAATCTCTTACAAGAGAAGTAAAAAAATCAAGGTTATGTTTAGTACCATTTTTTTTTCATCTAAGAAATTAGTTAAGAACACATCTACCACATTTAAACAAAGCCCTACATTTTATAAATAAAATATTAAAATATATTTTTCTTAGGACTACTTATGAAAACACTGTTAACTTGGCTAGAAAATGCCTTATACGCCTGCGGCAAAAAAAAACACGTGGGTTGAAAAATACTTTTTCAATCATAAAAGACGTTTTTTCGATACGCAAAGCAGTGTCGTACTGGCTCTCTTTTCGACACGACTTATTTTCTCAACAAAATTGGCTACAAGTTAACTCAAATTTGAAACCGGTCACGTCTTAAAATAGAAAAAGAAAAATGGTGCGCTTTTATTGCCACTTTTGGCATGTATTATCACCAAGCTGAAAATGTTTAACAGTAATTAAATTTTATAAAGATAATGTTTTTTACACATATAGAGCATAAAATAGAAAAAATAACATAAATTACTCGTTTAACCGCATTCGACACTCACACTTAACCTAGGGCTAGTGCTATAAAATCATGTTTCATGAAACTACTGTTTTAATATACAATTTCAACACAACAGTATTTAGAAGATGATCAGTCAAAAGAAAGTTGAAAAGACAAAGCCTACTATTAAGTTATTTTAATCATAATTAATCAAAGAAATTATTCAGTTTTTCAACACTGATTTTGAAAACAATTTTTTCAACTCTAGAGTTGAAAAGTAAATAAAAATAAAATTCCTACTGCAGATTCTTGAAAGTCGTAGGAGAAAGAGATCTCGCTTATGAGTAAAGGCAGAGAGATGCTGTTTTCGCCTCACCATGCTACTTTTTGATGAAACTTATTGTGAAGTTATCTAGATTATTAAATTTGACATTGCTTGCTTTTGTTTTATATATAAATAAAAAAAACAGTTGAATTAAGTTATAACAGATAACATCTCATCTTTATTTTCCACTAATTTTACCATAACTATAGCAATATCAACAAAACCAAAGATTCCAAAAAAGGATTCGCCCCCTTGATTTCTGATAACAAAACCAAAGATTCCAAAAATTTCTATAAGATGAATTTGAAACTTTGCCATTTTCAAATACCCTCTTTAGCCTGGTTATTACGAGATATACTAAAAAAGTAAAAACGGTTCTTTATAGAGTTTTTTTACATTGAATCTAGTGACGTACTTAAGATTTTTTCAGCGGATTCAATTTTTTGAGTTAATTACATAACATACATTAATGGAACACCCTATATATTTTTCTCTTGTAATATTTAGCTTACTATGAGCTTTCAAAAAATATAATTTATATCTATTTTTATACATATCAACCGCAAAATGCAATTTCTAGTTTTTGACATAAAATTTTTGTTTTTTTTTACTGCTTACAATCAAGTCACTTTCATTATTGCGGTTGAGTTGTAATTGCAACGTTCGCAAACGAATAAATCTTTTTGAACGAATCACTTCTCTGAATGAATCAAATTGACTTACTTTGAAAAATTCCAACAGACAGATTCAATAGCAACGGCTTGTGGCCGACCGAAACTGAAAACAAAATCAACAAAACAATCGTTCATTCGAGCGAATTGAACTGAATGAAACTGAATCACTAAAGTTTATATTAAGAAACCGGTCACTTCTTGCCTTTGGTCGGCTGTGGTCATGGCGCGGCGACAGTTGAGATAAATGTTTGCCTTAGATATACCGAGGATGTTCTACTCTTTTAAAGGAATATATTCTTATTCACATTTCAACGGTTAAAAAGTTCAATTACATATCAAAACTTAATTTTCAATTTTTAGCCGATTCCCATTAATGACAAATATAAGAGATTACTGCGGTAAATGCGCATGGAATCGGTAAACGAAACACCGATTGCATTTCCAATCTGCCTGCACGTACAAAATCAACAAAACAATCGTTCATTCGAGCGAATTGAACTGACGAATTCTTCGACTGAGCCGATTCAAAGAAACTGAATCACTAAAGTGATTCAGATTTGCCGTCTCTATATTGAGAAACACATTTTTTTTAATCACAATTATAAAATGACTGACACTGAATGAACAAATTTATTGAAAAAGACAACATTGTAAAGTAACATTTTTTATTTAAAACATACTTGAATAATATTGAAAAACCAAGTTTACACATAACGTTCAATTGCAGACTATTATGTCTTATACATCTCTGACAGAGTTTTCGAATTCTTTTTAATGCATTTCAATGAGATAATCTTCGTAAATCTTTATAGTCATTTTCCGTTGCTACTCTCAATTGAATGGTTTCATACCGCCTTGAATATATTTTGTTTTCCAGATAGCCCCATATAAAAATCTAAAACTGAAAGATCCGGAGACCGTGGTGACCATCAAACAAGTCTGTGTGTCCCCATTTTCTGGAAAAATGTTCATCCTACGAGTTTTGGATTAATCCAGCATTGTAGATTAGAGCCCCATCTTGCTGGAAAAATAAACTAATCAATTGGGCCAGGGCAATATCTTCCACAATTCTCATCACGTTTTCTTCAAGGATTTGTTTGTACCTATTTGAGTTTAGAATTTCTTCATAAATACGGTGTGTAACAGAGTTCCCACGCAAGTATCAAATAATTTTTACCATTACCATTACCCTGGTAACCTGAATATGACTAGAATTTCATTGAACGAATCCATTACGTCAACTTTGAAGTTGACAAAGATCAAATGATATTTAAATACTGGCTTCCGTTCTGGTGAACAATTAATATTAATATTTTTAAAAAATGATCCTTTACACAAAAACCGTTAAATTTAGGAAATGAATGTATCTTAGGAAACATCCTTAGAATAATCAGTAGAAGCAGAAAATGTAATAAAATACCGGGTGTTCCATACACAGCTGATCCAAATTTAATTAAAACTGGCTGATCGATTTTCGACATATTTGGAGGTTTCTAGATTTTTGTTACACACTATATAGTATACATACATGAAGTAAGCAACATTAAATCCTAACAATCCATGACGTTCCCTAGGAAAACTAAGGTGTTGACTTCTTGACTCGAAAACCGTGAACAATTTTCCGCACTTCTAAAATGTGCCTGATCTGACTAAATCATATTTTTTATCAATATCTCTGGCTGTTATATTGACCAACTAATTACAGAACTCCAGTCTAGGCTCAGCATCACCAGAGTGCAAATAATGATACCCTCACGTCTGGTTCTACTCATCGACTTGACGATTTGCTTGAACCAGTGCCAAAATTTTGAACTCAGATTCTTCATTTCCTTTGATGTAGACTTGGGGTCGAGGTTTGCTGAAAGATTCATATTGGCGTAGATAAGTCGTATTTGCCAAAATATTCTTTTGTCGAGCTGTCTTCTTTCACGGTACATATCTATAAAAAATAAAACGAACTTTAAATAATAATTTCTGAAGTGTACGTACTTAACTGACCTGTTCAGATAAAGCTCTGCCGCCTAATCGCAATTTCATTAGACAATATGATGCATATATTCATATCTTTTCTCAAAGATTTCAATTTTTTTATTTCTGTACCATATTTTCACAACAAAATCAATATATAAACAATATAAGCCACATAACCAACGCCAACAACGATAAACAACAAAAAAATAATACCAAAAATGTAACTACCCAAGATGCCTATGTCAAAAAGTAGAAATATACATTTTAAGGTGTTATTTATAAAAATAAATCTGTACTGTATTATATTTTTTAAAGTTCCCACTCACATAAATATCATAAAAGAAAAATATACAAGGTGTCCTATTAAAAAAGCAAGTTACGTCATTAACTCAAAAAATTATACCCACAGAAAAAAATCTCGTTATTGGATTCTACGTAAAAAAGTCTATAGCTGTTTTTACTTTTTTAGTTTATTTCATCATAACCTGAGAGGGGGACTACCCCTAGTGAGAAGGTCTCGGCCCTTGAACAATTAAATTTAATGAATTATTATCTTCTATTCCTGGTTAAAAGGATGGTATAAATCAGTTTGGAAATAATGAGATCTCCTAGGCTTGATCGGTTTGATTTATTACAGAATACAGGTGAGTTTATATATGGGTCTAGAGATGCAGTATGTTTCGAAGTCAGTACCCAAATTGACTATCGATAATTATATTAAAGAAAATGCTCTAGAGTATTTAGAATATTATTTTAATTTTTAAATGTTTTTCAATGCAATCCTATATACCTCATTACAGATTTTCTATGAGTTTCAATAATATTTCTTTTACAATAATTTTCTACTTTAAACTGTTTTGCTAATATCCTGCATACAATTTCAAAATTAACAATGTTTTATTAGAAAACACCTATAGTCATAACAATTGACTTGTTTAAAAAACAAGTTTTAAACTCTACTGAATCTCTGTTAAAGTGTATCTCAATGTACGCTCAATTTATTACACCAGGTATATCAAATAAATTTATTTTCATTCAGTTAATCGGTTTACAAAAGTAAGTTTAAATTTCTATCACGCCGCTCATGCTGCTCAAAGAAATCACCGTCTGTTGACGGATACTTAGATACACTATTCCTTCGATTATCAGATTGCGGTAAAAATGAACCTGGTATGGTGCAGAAATAGACGGGAAGCGGGACAACCACAGTTATCGAGGGGTTTTATACGCGAGTATTGAGATAAAGCTGAATATATGATAAATAAGTACTGGTGATTGTAAGCTGAATAACATGCTTTAAACCCATGAAACTCTGTTTAGTTTCGAACATCAGGCTGTGGTTAAAAATAAACCTGGTAAAAAAAGGTAGAATCACCAAATATGTATAGATGAAGTGCCCTGCAGTGAGAATTGGAAATTAGATACATAGATAGTGAGGGTGAAATGTATTCGAGTCCATCATGAACCCATTATTCTCAACTCACGCTAGATAGATACCTAATCTCCGGTGTTCGAACTGAACGAATGCAACTAGATATAGCTAAACAAGAGCAACGAACTTAGCGAAAATAAACAGGTGTCGACTTGTTTTCAGCCGATGCATGCGTATGGGATATAGTTGTAGCGCGGTGGGGAGGGAGCAAGTATTTTACAACCTAAATAGTGTGGAGATATCCCTAATTCTCATTCCTTGCGACGAAGCAGTCTGTCGGTTACTCCGCCTTAGAAAGCTTATCCGTGTAAACTCCTAGATACTACTAAACCAAAATGAATGATCGAATACATATTTTGAATTCAGTGAACAAGATATGAAAAACTAAAACTTAGTGATATGGACATTAATTCCTAGCATCAGATTTCCCAACTGAAAGCATTTGAAACTATTTATGGCAGAAGAATATTAGCACCATTCAAGGAAGGAAGAAAAGCTGTAAGGCATCCTGAGCGCGTATTAATAAAGGAATTCCTCCAGTCAATCAACTATGAGAAAAAGCTGCTTCTTGTCTACAGAGGTATGAAGAAGACAGCTGCAGGTTGAGAAATACACGAAACAGAATTTGAGTTTGTATCTACGGATTAATGTATAATAAATCCATGTATGCTATTATATGTTTTAATGTAAATTAACTTTTTACATAGTTAGTGTGTTTACTAACTACTACATATAGTCAAGTAGTGAATAAAAAAAATAGAAGGTAGTTTAGAGGTGTAAACAAATAAATATGAGGTAACAAATACTGTTTTCTTTGACTCATGCGCTGCCTTTTTCACTAAATATATAAAGAAATCTGCTTAAAGCATAATAAATCTACCAAGTATATCGGTTTAGAGAGGTCTGAAGCAAACCTATAAATTCGACATATATTTTGTAAATAATTACTAAACATTTGCATTTCCGATTACTGATTTGTTAATAACATCGTTTGACTTAACAAAAACTTTGAATGAATATAGAAAGGCATCCAAAATTATACCTCATATAATATCCTCTTCGAGAACAACGCCTATATTATACTAAACATGAGCTAAACTATTAAACATAGAGAGAAAACTCATTGAAGTCTGGATGTGTAACTATCAAACATAGAGCGTCCATCAAAGTTTAACTACTTAAAAAACTAAAGATTTATTCAATATAAATACCAACATACCCATCAATACACAACTCCTTTAATCATTAATACGTGATAAATAAGTAACTCAAAAATGTAAACAGGTAGGATACATCAGCATCATCAGTCCTTAGGCTGCATAAATATAATCAATGCTGTTTAGGTAAAATAAACAATTGGTGAATAAGTCTGAACAGTAAAGACGAAGTTCAAGAGGTGTATTAGTATATACAAATATTTTTGTGATAGGAGTGCGATAACAGATATATTAAACAGAAAATTTTAATAATGGCATCTGAAGACTATTTAAGCGAGAGAGTGGTTATTTTACAGATTTATTAGAGTTTAAATGTTGATTTTAAAAGTCAAGACTCATTACCTAGAGGTAGGTTAATGTGTAATCAAACAATATATATTAATAGGAAATACCAAGTAAAAATATGAAATCTTATTGAGACTAATTATATAGCAGTAAGGCAGTTTAACCAGGATGAGATAACTGTTTGTTCTCTATACTAAAACTGAATTTTTGAAGTTTATGCAAATTTTAAAATACACCATCAATATAGAAGCGAGTAAAAGTAACAAGTTACTTCAGTTTAATAGCATTCCAGTAAATAAGGATACCAGTGTTGACTTTAAGTGCTTCAAGAAATATAAATGTCTAACTATAGCAGATCTACAGGCTAGCTTCTTCTTGTTTAAAGAAGATCATTTATCCATGATGGATCTTTACAATTCGTTGAACTATTCAGATTCTCAAACTCGTAACCATTATGTTCTTAGATCCTCTATAGTTTACATCACAGTAGGGAGATGTATATTTTTATAAAGGATATACCACGCTAAGAAAACAAATCAAAAGTAGCAAGTCTTCAACTACTAGGTATAATCCGTTAGACCTCTGTATCATGGACACAAAATCCACGTTTTCTTTAAAACTTTGTGAGAAAAAATGTTTGATAGACATGTCAAAAGAAGAGTTATCCAATTTACCCAAAAAAATAATGTCTATCACAAATTAACAGAATGTTTACAAAAAAATCCTGATGTAAAGCTATATTTGTATTACACTGGTCACTATACTCATCAAGAAGATGTTATTAATGAATCATCACGTAGTAGAATTTTTTGCTTTTATTGTAACATAAAAGACTAACTACAACTCTCAAAAATAAAGTAAAAGCATCAAACCCGCGTGGGAGAGGTGTTACACCCTACAGAGATGGTTGAAAATTATATAATGTATTATTGTAGACTACAATTTTAGAATGGTTGTTAAGATATTAGTTAGAAACCACATTAGTTTTTTATATGTATGTTTATAAATTTTATTATCCTACAAGGTTAGTCTCAACAAATTTTTTTCAATGTGAAATATGCGATAGAAAGCTATCCTATGAAAAGTAGATATAAATATTAACTTATTAATTTGTTCTGCTTTTTATACAATATATAGGTAGGAAGTCACTGGAAAATAGTTTAGCATAAGTTTAAAATGGTTAGTGTTAACAACACGATTGAGAAATTTAAACGAAGGAGAAATAATGTCAAAGTCGTAATATTATGGGGTCCATCCGGGGTTGGGTTTAAGCTTACACCTGATGAATCAAAGATATTCAGGAAAAGACTTTAACTAATGCTGCTGATCCAGCGAAAAACGCCAACGCTGCTACACAAGACTATGTTATTAAAGAAGTAGTGTACACACACTACCTAGGCTAACTGCAAAACTATTAAATTAATTTGTTGTAACGTATGAGTATTTGAAAAAAGAATTGTTTAAACTGGGTAGACAGGTAAATACATTACCATGCTTACACTTGAAAGTTGGGGTATTACTAAGACAAAAAGATCTCTTGCTGATAATAACAAGGCTGTTTAAGATTATAAAGAACAACACTTTCAATCGATAAGTCTAGTCCAAATACATATTTTAATAAAATAGGTTTAAAATTCAATGTGTGTTTATTTTAATAGTAACCTCAACCAATATACAGAAATCTGAATGTAAAGTAACCTCCAGCATCTAGAACAACAAGCTTCGTTAGTTGATAGCAACAGGTTGAATCTTGATAATTCAGTGTCGAGACGACAATTGAAAGTGACAAGATCATTAGTCGTCTAAAAGTTCAACTAATATATGAAATATTAATAATGGCACCTAACAAATATTTAAGTGAGAGCCATATTGGTTACCGAGTTAATCGACATGTCTATGCATACGCTTAACTATTTATGTTCCTCGCAAAGAAAGTTCGAATAAGTATCGTTTTCTTAAAGACTTTGATGATTCGCCTATTAAAAGATGTTATTATGAAAACCAGTTAAAATTTCTCTGGGTATATCTAAGTTTAGGAGATCTTAAATACACAAACATACAACGTAATATAACCTATATTGGCATGAAGCATAATCAAGTAACTCCAAAGTTAACTTGAAAGCTTTTAACTGTCCAAAAATCAGTCTGACTAAAGTAAATATATGGTTGTTGATATCGTAAGAATAATCACCAGAACAAAAATGTCTGGTAAATATGCAAAAACCATAAAACTCTATAACTATCGAACATAAAACAGATTACAGAGAAGTATAGCCCTAATGTTCTCATCCCTTTTACCTTGATGTTCGCAAATGTTTAGTGATTGTTTACCAAATATATGTAGAATTTTAGGTTTGCTTAAGACCTCTCTACACGGATATACTTAGTACGATTATTTTTGCATTTAGTAGATTCCTATATAATTTACCGAAAAAGACAAAGGACACAGTATCTGGTACCTTCTATTCATTTGTTTGCATCTCTAAATTTAGAGACAAATGGAGTTTAGGACAAATGTGTGTGTTCATTCCGGGTGTACATCCGTTCACTACTGTCGTTCTGAAAAGAAGTTTTGCTGACGTTTCCCCAAAATCACATTTGGCATTTTGGAAACTTTCCTGGATTCGTTATGTAGGTGACATATTTATTATATGACAACATGGTCATACAGAGCTCGAAAACTTTCTAACTCACGTAAATTCAGAAGAATTAGAAGAAAACAACAAACTTCCATTTTTAGACGTTCTTATCACAAACCTGCATAACGGACATTTCGAATACACTGTGTACAGAAAACCAACACATACCGACAGATATTTAAATGCAAGATCACATCATCACCCAGCACAAATTCAACCTGTGGCCAACACTCTAATACCTAGACGAGAAAAAACGAACTTAATATAATATTTGGTGCTTTAAAGAAAAATGGAACACAAATCGCACAATAGAAAAAGCTATTAATTCACAGGGATCCCGAACAACGAACAACACAAATCATGAACCGGGAAGGCAACAAGTAATCTTACCATATGTAAAGGGTACAACAGACATAATAGGAAGAATTCTTAGAAAACACAACATACAAACATTAGAAATATTTATAATCAACAGCAAAAGTTATGGTACGAGCGGAGATCGAACCCGCACCTCTGGATCACCAGTCCATTGGTGGCGCGGTGTTTCTGATTGGACGTCAAATCTGACATCGCTATTAGGTACCGTCCATATTAGTAAATTTATAATTTTTACGTTATGCCTGTATAAGCCAAATTTTTAATAGAAGTATTTTATCAGTTTGTTTTTAAATTGTGAAATATATTTTTAAAAATATTTATAAACAACAGCAAAAATTATGGTACGAGCGGGGATCGAACCCGCACCTTTGGATTACCAGTCCATTGCTCTAACCAATTGCGCTATCGTACCACTTATAAGCAATTCGGTAGAACTTGTACATATTCAAACCCACCAGTATCATAACCACTGTTGATCCTGTCAAATATTCTAACCTCATGGAGCGGAGTTCCTAACTGGACGGCAAATCTGACATCGCTATTAGGTACCGTCCAGCTGTCTTCTTCATACCTCTGTAGACAAGTAGATTTTTCTTATAGTTGATTGACTGCAGAAATTCATTTGTTAATATTTTGAAACGCTCAGGAAACTATACAGCCTTTCTTCCTTCCTTGAATATTGCTAATGAATTTGAATTAGGTATATCTTTACACTATTTATCTTATAAAATCGGCTAAAAACAAATTGACACCTGTTTATTTTCACTAAGTTGTTTGCCCTTGTCTAGCTATATCTAGTTGTGTTCCTTAAGTTAAGGGACTTAAATACCTTTTATCCTCCGTAACTACTTATATAATTTTCAGCTATCGCTGCAGGGCATAGCACCTCTCCCATACATTTCGGGTTTCTTCTTTATTATCGAGAGTTATAAGTTGCTTTTTTAAGATAGAACCACAACAAAAATTCTATATATATATATAAATATATATATATATATATATATATATATATATATATATATATACATCAATCCATTGTCTATCTAGCTAGCAGCCTATTTGTCTTCCTAACTATGGCGACTTAGTCGTGAAAAGCAAACAGACAGGCGTAGACAGCAGCAAGTTTATGAAATATGTAAGGCAGCTTAGTTATTAGAAGCATAAATAGTTGAGCGTAAAGAGAAGTTAGTTTTAAGAAACATAAGATAAATGCTGAAAGGTAAAAAAGATTGTTTAAAATAAAGAACATACCAGTTGAACGTAGAGAACTCGCAGTCGGTTTTAAGAAATATGAAACAACTACTAGGAAATAAAAATTGATAGTCGAACATAGGCAGAAGTCAGTTTTAAGAAGCATAAGACAGTTGTTGAGAAGTAAAAAATTGATCGAAATAAGGAACGTAGACAGGTGAGAGAAAAAAGAAGTTAGTTTTAAGAAATATATGACAACTATTGAAAGGTAAAAATTGTTCGAAATAAGGAAGACAAATTTACGACAGTCTGATGCTCGACGTTAATAGATCTATGAGTTTAAAGCTTGTTATTGAACTTACAATTAGCTGTATTTATCATATATTCAGCTCTATACTCGCATATAAAATCCTATAACTGAAATTCATCAAGTTGTTTACCAGGTTTATTTTAACTACACTCTGATGTTCAAAATTAAACCAGACCCATACGTTTAAAGCATGTTATTCCACTTACAATCAGCAGTATTTATTATATATTCAGCTGCTTTACCTCTATATTTGCATATGAAATCCTCGGATAACTGTAATTCATCAAGCGGTTGTACCGTTTCCGGTCTATTTCTGCACCATCTTTTAATCAGGTTTATTTTTACCGTAGTCTGATAATCGGGGGTAGCGGAGATTAACGAGTTTAAGAATTTTCAAATATGATTTAGGATATTTGCAAAAAGTATACTAGGTATGAAATTATTAGACTGGTGAGCTCGGTAGTAGATTCGAATATATAAATTTTATCTCCCGGTATGGATATAACTCGATATATTATTAACATATGATGTATAAAATAGATAAAAAATATAGTAAGTTATTGAGATGTACACATTTACGTTAGAAACGATATAATGTAAGTACAGAGTTTTAGAAATCTTAGAACAGTTGTTTGTTTAGATGGATGGAAATCAATGTCGGAGAGTGAATACTTGTTATTATAACAATGTTGGGCCTGGCTATAATTTAAAAAATATTGATTAATTTGGGTGATACAGGTGGGTTAGGTAAGATTTATTTGGATCATAAAGTTGGGTCATACAGATTTTATTTAGGTTAAAAAAAGTATCGCACACACACACGGATAAGGGTGCTGCAAAACATAGATTCTTTTTCTACTGGTGCACTCGGCTAACGCCGGTATACACCTAAGTAAATTTCATAACAAAGGCAATAAAAAACTAAGGCAAGAATATGTAATGAATGGTATTGCCATCCATTACATATGCAAATACAATACAAAACATATACATATACAATAAGGAGTCCGTCAGGGATGTGTTATATCGTTCTTAATATTCAATTTATCCTATGAAAGTATTTTCAAAAGAAAAAGCACTAGATAAAACGGAAATAAGAATCAAGATCAACGGTAACTCTATCAATAACATCAAATATGCCGATGATATGTGCTATTAGAAGAAAACGAAGACCTACAATTGATATAACACAAGGTAAACATCGAAAGTGAAACAATGGGACTGACAATAAAAAAACGAAAACAACAGAAAATGTGTAACGTCCGACTTGTTGGATAGTACAGAACAAGTAGATAAATTCAGATATTTAGGGGTAATGTTGGTCGACAAATGGAATCCAGGAACTCGGATAAAATGAGGCGTAGAGCAAGCAGGAATACGTTTAACAAGAAATATATAGATATCCCAACCCTGTTGGGCAAGATGGAAACAACAGCCGGTAGAGTTATTAACTTGACTTAAAACTAAGGCTGCAGACCCATATTATGTTGCCATTTTTTGGAGTTTGACAGCTGTCAATCCTAAATGTAAAAACATGTATACCAAAATTACTATGTAGTACACAAAATGCTAAAAACTCTAAACATTCCATCTAATAATAAAAACTCAACTCGATATGCAAAAAAATATAATAAATCGTTTGATTTCTAGTGTCTTAAAAATATTATTAGTTTCTGAAATAAGAAAAAAATAAATTCACTTTTAACGAGCTGTTTTACCCCCATAGAATCACTATGTAGTCGAAACAAAAATTATAACGAAATTTGTTTTATGATTTGACGTTTTCCACCAGTAAAATAAAAACCTACGTTTCACATGGTTCATCCTTTTTCTTAACTAACTGCTTTACAATAAAACATATTTTCTTTTTTTGAGGGTGAAAAAAATAGAATAAATTGGACGTGTTTCCATGTTTAACAATACTAAACTCTTTTGCAATAAATATATTTCTTACATTTTCAAGGGGCTATTTTTGACTTTTTTTTTAAATAGAAGAAATTTGACGTGTTTCACCGATTTTTAGACAAGTTTAATGTTTCTGGAATACATTTTTTTTCAGCTGTTTCATCCCCCTTGGGCTACCCGGTATTGTTGAGAAATGATTTTTATTAAAAAAAATATTCAAACACATGTTAGTTATTTTATCGTTTTTGAATATTTTTTTATTTTTTTTTTCAAAGTCAAGCTCATCATTTTAGAGCTGCCTTGTATGGTGCCTTTTATGCATTTTTTTAATCATAAGTGAACGGAAAAAATCCAGTATTATCTATTTCCAATTTGACTGTTATCGGATAACGCGTTCTCAAAACAAGAATTATACTTCTTAACCACGTCTTCCTAGACCAATGAAGCGCCTCTGTTGCACGACACCACCACTGATATTTACTGCGAGTTGGGCAAGCAAGAAAAAAGTGTTTTTTTGTTCGACCGGGCGCGCTGATTCACACGCCAATCTTTACGTTTTTAGTGCGAACGCAACCCATATAATTATGAGTGGGGATATGAATAATTATGGCTGAAAACCAAAGCACCTTAAAAATGCGTTACCGGAATCGTTGAATCTGCACATGTGCAAACAATGCCAAAAGGTAATTTTTATCCATAAATTTAGGCAACTGTTACAAAATTATAAGATTGGTAAAACAATACTATTCGCAACAGTTCATATCTGGAATACTGAAATTTACAATTAATATTCGTTAGCAATCAATACTTATTTATAACCAAACGTTATATAGGTAATTATTATTAAATCAACTGCAACTATTCTAAACAGATTATGTAAGTCGCGCACATTTTAAAAATAATTTCTAGTATACAAGGTATTTCAAATAGGAGGAGGAGCTCAAATGTGAACTACACTTTGTTGAAAATACTTATCGAATAAAAGGAGGTAGGTTTAGATTAAACTTCCATTAAAAAAAAACGTTACAAATTTAGGAAAATTTGAAAGTGAAACTTTAAGTTGTTTATTTTCTCGGAACGAAAGTTATCAAAAAATTGCAATAAAAATCGTTTTTAAATGAATATAAACAGGTAAAACATAAGGTACAAATTCTTCGTGAAGAAAGGTTACCTTCTCCAATCTATTATTTATTTTACATAGCGTAATAAAATCAGATAACATTACTACCAAAGTCTGAGTCGTTTTTGATGCATCCGTCAAAACGTCCACAAATATTTCTTTAAATTACGTTTTAAAAGACGGTCCGGCAATACAAAACTATTTATTTTCTATTTTAATAAGATTTAGAAAACATGAGTTAGATTCTATTTATCGCGTTGTCCCGACTAGAACTGTGTGGAGCCTTGTTTTCTTCTCGTTTGCTTGCCAAAGACAATTTGGATCTTAAATTGAATTTATGTGGACCGACCCTATAGTAGTTCTCTCCTGGATAGCAGGTCAGCCCCGGATGCGGAAGGCATTCGTTGCAAATCGTGTGGCGGAAATCCAAAGTTTGTATAAAGTCGAGGATTGGCATTATATTGCGTCCTGTAGTAACCCAGTAAATATTATTTCACGTGGAGACGATTGGGCCAAGGTCTGTAACATAAATTTTGATAGAAATCCTGTTCCTGAATTTAAAACCTTAGTTTCGTCTTTTATGTGTAATAAGTTTCCGAAACCTTTTGACATGTGCCAGATTTTCTAATTATAATAAGCTGATTCAAGTAACCGCGTGTTGTCTAAGATTTATTTATAATCTAACGTCTCCTAAAATTAAAAAAAAATGGATTTTTAAATGTATCTTAAACAAACAGGCTACCAACGTGCTTATAAAAAATATGCAGAATTCTTGTTTCTTTAGTGATCTGCAGTCCCTCAGAAAAACCAATTTTGTGAAACCCAAAAGTAATTTAAAATCATTATCCCCTATATTAGTTAAAGAAGGCTTACTTCGAGCAGGATGGAGAGTAGAAAATAGCCACCTTCCACTAGATCATAAACATCAAATCGTTCTGCCTTATAAACATGCTTTTATGAAGTTAGTAATTATTCACGAGCATGAAAGATCATTGCACTCGAGGGTCATAATACACTTTCGCATGAAATTTTGGACCTTAAATGGAAAAAACAGTGAAAAATCTGGTATACGCAAGGCATTACTTACTTTAATTTAAACCTTGTACAATCATATGTAAAAATGGGTCCACTTTGAAGTCTTCGTGTCCCTCCACCCCTTTTCTCACATCTGCCATGGATTTGGCATGTCCAAATTAAGAACAAAAAAATAATTAAAGCTTATATATCCGTAATTTGTCAACCAAAGCGACATAACTAGAACTTATCTCTGACTTGACGAGCGAGGATTTTTTCAACGTATTAAAAAGATTTGTTTCAAGACGGGGACTCTGCAGTGACCTGCATTCAGACAATGCAACAATTTTTATAGGCGCTAATAACAAGCTTAAAGCTATTCAAGGTTTTATTGATAACAATGTTTTTCAAGAATATTTAAACATGTCTAAAATTAACTGGCATTTTGTACCCGCTAGCTCCCCCTATTTTGGCGGGAAGCATCCCCCAATTCTGACGCAAGTGAAGACGGTTGTACATTCAAGGCCGACTTTGCCGATGTCTTCAGACCTCAATGACCTGAAGGCGTTAACACCATTTTTTAATTGGACGCCCTCTGACTGCTGTACCTCAACGGGATCTCTTGAATACCAAAATCAATTTTATCAACAAATATCAATTGATTCAAAGAATAGTTCAATACATCTGGTCACGATGGTTGAAGGAATATCGCCATGATTTGCACCAGCAAACAAAATGGCAGTTCCAGAAGGGTCCTGAGTTAAGATTGGGTTCCATAGTTATCTTTAAGAAGGATCTCACACTGTCGGAAATTCACATTTCTAAACAAATTTTCTTTTATAATGTTTACTTTATCGATACATACTTTTAATGTCGAGTGTTCTCATTTGTAAAAGTAGAAATTTGTAAAAAAAAAACAAGAATCTAGTTCGAACCAATTCGTGCCGGGACAACGGGTAGCTAAACCAACGGACGGAACATTGTAGCGACCGTGATAGGACAGATTTTTGTTCTTAGTATTACCGAGAAAAATTTTGAATATTCGTTAAAAGAACTACTGAAGGCATACTTTTCCGCCGACTCGTTAAAGTTTTATCAGTGTGGATCGTTTTGAACAAAGTTTGCAACTGTAATTTGTAAGAAAAATTGCTAGTGAGCTGAAAGTTAAGAAAAAAACACAAAGATGCTCAGGATGTATTTTAAAAAGAGTATTAGTGAACTTGGGGCACTGTTCAAGACGCCAAATTCGGCGTTGAATAATGTTCGAGTGATTTATGAGTGTCAAAGTATAAAATCTGAAGATCTTCAGATTTGTATCAATGAAATCTATGAGGGTTTGATAGAGAGTTTCACAGAAGAAGAACTAATGACTGACATTACACAAAATAATGATGATTATGTTAAGAGGTTCACTGACCTTCAACTACAGAGTGATAACATACTACATCCTACACTGGAAGATTTTAAGTCTACACATCCCTCAGGCATCTGTTCTGCATTCGTCAGCGACAGGTAAGCCTACATTTAAGTTTCCTCAAATTGAATTTAAAATGTATGATGGTAGTATTAAATACTGGTTAGCGTTTTGGGCACAATTTTAAAAAAAATCAGGACGATCCCGATAGATAACACAGACAAGATTGAATACCTGATCCAAGCCACCGCTCCCGGTGGTAAGTCTCGTCAGTTAGTTGAGAGTTTTCCTGTCGTAGTGGATAACTATGCGAAAATCATAGACTGCGTGCAAGCTAGGTTTAGTAGAGAAGATTTACAGAATGAAATCTATGTTAGGGAATTGTTAAAATTAGTCTTCCGTAATGGCATGACTCATCAAAAGTTGGACATTTCTATGTTGAATGATCAAATCGAAACACATTTGCGTGCTCTCGATACGTTAGGCATTACATCAGATAAATTTGCAGCAATGTTATATCTGTTGATTGCGTCGTCTCAAGGTCTATTAAGAATGTTCAACGTACTTCACATTAGAATATTGTTCTATAAACATAAGTAAATCAAACCAATCTCTACTCGGAGATGCTACGCTTAAAACTAAACTGAGGCAATTGATTTTCTACGCGCAGAAATGGAAGGAGAGCAAAGACCTCATCTTGCAAGTGGAAGTTTTGGTTTGAAGGAGAACTTCAACATATCAAAATCAAAAGGGTCTGAGGGATGACGTTAAGGAGACATTTTCAAAATATTCTCTGTTTTTCCTCTAGCTACAGCTGCAGGTCTAGAGAGATAGATTACAAAGGTGTAAAATGTATATCATGTCGAGGAGATCATGGCAGTGAGTCCTGTTTTAAAGCCCAGAAAATGTCCCTGGATGATAAAGGAAAAGCTGTCATCAAGATGACATCAGTCCAGGAAGTGTAGAAGTCCCTTACGGTGTCTCATATGTGGTCAATCGCATGTGCCTATTATGTGTCAAAAAATCAACAAAGTGAGAAGGATCATGAAAAACATGTGTGTATTAACGAATCTAGAAACACTAAGGATCCAACTCTGTCAAATAAAACAACAGTCACGTATTTCTTCAAACTTAGTTAATTTAAAAGAGCTTTCTGGTACAAGAAATGTTAGAGCTTTGGTGGACACTATGTTTTGCAATACACTGTGGTAGAGTTAAGTCTGAAACAAACAGAGGTAGAAAAATTAACCCATGGACTAATTGGAGGTGCACAGATTATAAATGATGTTCATGTACTTAAAGTATTAGATCAACCCACTACATGTAGAGGTGTTATGCCTCTTTTTCATGGTCCTTGGATGCAGGAGCTAAGAAACCTAAATAAAGTTGTTAACGATACACATAATGGACCTATTGAGCTTCTACTAGGGGTAGATGTTGCCGATATTTTGTATACAAGGCGGTGTCAAATACTTCAATGTGGATTAGCTGCGTTCGAAACCTACATGGGATGGACCATAATGGGTAGGATATCAGGTCCATCAACAGTTTCAGCTGCTAATATGACTGTCATGTCTTTGTTTGTAAACAATGTTCTCTCAGATGTGTGGCAATTTGATATACTGGGTATACAAGACCCAACTAAAAAGAAATCTAAGATTATGGGTGCAAGAGAGCAGTTTCCTCAAACAGTCACTGTTAATGCAAACTGGCGATACCAAGTTGTGTTACCTTGGTTAGAGGGACAACCACCTCAACCTACAAATCGCAGCATTTCCAGGCAACTTTTAAATCATACTATACAAGAGTTGAGAGGAGACGGTCTGTTTGAGCGATACAATGGGATTTTCACGGAATGGGAATCCTTAAAAATAATTGAGCTAGTTGAGGAGGATGAAGATCATGATTACTACATTACTTACCTCATCGTCCTATACTGAAGCAGGATTCTGCAACTGCAATCAGGCCAGTTTTTGTTGCTTCTGCACATGACAAGAATATGCCTTCATTAAATGTTTGTCTAGAAAAGGATTGTAATTTTAGAATTCATACCTACTTTATTACTTAGATTTCGAGAATTTAAAATTGGTGTAATAGCAGACATAAAGAAAAAGTTCCTGCAATTTAGTTTAAACGAAAAAGAACGAGACTGAAATTCCTTTGGATCAATAACAAGGGTGAACAAATTGATTTCCGGCATAGGCAAGTGTTGTTCGGTGTTATTTGTAGTTCATTTTTATTTGGTATGGCTATTGAATATCATTTATCAAAATGTTTAGAAAAGTGTTCACGTTCAAATGGTATGTATTTTAAAGATGTGATTGAAGCTCTGTCCAAAACTTCTACCTGGATAATTGTGTTACTAGTCTACCCAATCGAGAAATTTTACAAATTTTATCAAAGAATCCGTCATGCCAATGGCTGAGAAGCAATTTGTTCTAAGTGGGTGGAAGTTTTTCAGCAATTCTGACAGTGAGAATTTCAGCGTGTGTGTGCTTGGCTTGTCCTTGTTTCCAAAACAAGATATGTTGGCGATTAACCAAAAGTTGAACCTGAAAATGTACATGTGACCAAAAGAATGATTCTACCTATTGCTCAGAGAGTTCTTAATCCCCCTGGCTTCGCGACTCCTGCTACTCTGGTCCCAAAATTAATGTTACAATGTTTATGGGCAAAACAATTTTTTTTGGGGACCAACCTATTAATGAAGTTGCTGCAACACATTTCAAGAATCGGGCGCGTGACTTACTTTTTTTCAAATGTAAAGAATTTACACACCTTCTTTGACCCTTCTGTATGCTGTTGTATTTTGTAGAATAGTAAAGGATAATACAGTTGCAGTTCACCTTCTTGCTGCCAAATAGAGTCGCGCCCTTAAAAAAGTTGACAATTCCTCGCTTAGAGTTGATGGAGGCCACTATTGCATCCAGGCGTTATAAGCAAGTTGTTGAAGGCTTGCAAGGACCGTTTTCTAGTTATTTTTGGAGTGACTCGACTGTCATATTATGGATTTGTCGTCAGGAAGAATGGGCGACCTTTACATGGAACAGAGTGAGGGAAATTCCAAGCTTAACATCAGCAGACTAATGCAGACATCTACCTGGGACTCACAATCCGGTTGACCTTTCATCTCGTGGATGTTGTCCTAAACAGCTTCTGGAATCAACATGGTGGGAGGGGCTAAGTTGGCTCTATGGTGACATGCAGAACTGAAAATTTGTAAGCCTGATTTGCTGGGTTTTGAGATTTACTTTTAACCTCAAGAATTCTGAAAAAACGCGTGGTCATTTGTCAGTAGAATAAATTAATAATGCTGAGATGTTCATCTTTAAGTTTATATAGAAAGACACATTTCATGGGCTCGAAGATAAAACGATTTTGGGTCTTAATCCTAAACTCAGTGTTAAAAACAGCAAAAAGGTGCAAGTCTGCCCAAAACATACAAAAAATTAGTAGTAAGATGTGCACTAAAACGTATCCCAAAAAGTCATTAACCGGAAGAAACGACCAAGGTAATTTAAACTTCAAGCGTTACCTTTAAACTTCAAGCGTTACCATCCACACACAAAACTAAAGTTGTTATACAAACCTTGCCAGGACCGTCCCCCATACAAATTTCAAGACCGCTACAAAAGCCAACCTAGTCGCGAAAAAACAGTACGGGAACTAAAGGAAATATAGAACATAATTATGCTAATTGAATTTCCTTTTTTATCACAATTGATACAAAATAACTAAGGACCATATTATATTAAAATGGGTTAGAGGTTATAAAAACCATTTGTAAGTAGATCACTGCAATATGATTTAGAAATAAGCCATTAACAAATTCGGAAAACAAAAATGTATTGTTTAGCATTAACCTTTTAAAAATTAGAACAATATCACAATGCAAACATATAAAGGAAGAATTTCGCCCTACATTTTATTTAAAAACCCCAACAACACATTTAAATTTGCGTTAAATTTAAAACAACTTAACACTTTTGTTAAAGCAGAAAATTTTAAATTGAAAAAAATCCAAATCAATAAGGTCTTTAATTTACTAAGAATAATTCCCGTTTTATGTCAACTTCTGATTTGAGAGACTCGTTTTTCTTAGTACCTGTTCCCAAAAAATGTAGAAAATATTTAAGGTCCGAACATGATAAAACACTTTTTGAATTTACACGTTTGCCATTCGGATTAAGTACAGTCACTTTTGTTTGTGTAAAATTCTTAAACCAATTATTAGTGCACTTAGAATGAAAGGATTTATATTAGCAAACTATTTAGATGATTTTTTTTTAATACGTAATAATTTTAGAAAAAAAAATTTACTACCTAGTAAAGATTGTATACTTTTGGGTTTTGTATGGAACAATTCAAATTTAAAAAAAGTTTGTCAACTGAAAAAAATTAAAAGGACCACTGAACACATTAAACAAGTAGTTATTAATAATAAATTAATCATCCTACAATGTGAGAGTTTCTTGAACTCATCGAGTATATAATATCTATATGTCCGGCATTTAATTTTAGCTGGTTATACACAAAAAATAGAATATTTTAAATCTCTATCATTAAAAGGAAATAATTATACTTACAATGCAAGTATATAGTTAACAGACACGGTTTTTTCTGAACTAGAGTGGTGGTTAAAAAACATTTCTAAATCGGGAACAAATATTCACCAAGAAAATTATTTATTCGAAATATTTTCGAATGACTCAAAAGAGGGGTGAAGAGCATGGTATGGCAATGAACGCACAAATGGGCACTGGAATACGAAAGACGTCTATAGTTTAGAGCTATTAGCAACATTTAATGCCTTATGTAATTCAAATATTTTACTATATAAAGATACTCCTGTCTTATGTATTATATAAAGTCTAAGAAAATAAAGTAGCTGTTTATGAGTCCAGGAATTTTAACAACGAAACAGACACTCGCTTCATATGTCAGGCTTTCGTTATATAACAAACATTATCGGCAGGCCTAATATAGACCTCTTTGCATCTAGTATAAATGCTAAATACAAAAAATATATATCTTGGAGCCAGGATCCAAACTACTTTATCGTCGATGCATTTACCTCAGACGATTTATTTTATGTATTTCCACCATTCTAATACATACCTAGACTTTTAAATAAGATCATTTTAGACAGAGCTCAAGGTATAGTTATAGTTTCTATATAGGCTACCTTGTTTTCCTACATTTTAAAAACTTTTAATTTCTAAACCAATATATTTAAATCCACATCTTAAATTATTGTGATCCCCTTACAGGAATACTCACCCTATATAGCACCAACTTGCCCTGGTTGCAGGTAAATTGTTAGGAGAAACTTTATAAGGAAGACAGTACAACAAGAAGTAGTTCCTATTTTCCTCTCACCAGTAAGTCCCATGACCATGAACCAATATAATAAGAGTTATAAAAAATGGTGGTCATTTTGTAATAAGAAAATTTCTTATTTTTGCTCCTGATTAGCACAGGTATTAAGTTTTGTATAAAGAATTTGCTGAGGGCGAAACGTATTCCACGCTAAATTGCCAAAGATCTGCGCTTAATTTAATTTTTTCAGCGAGTAACGAACAAAATATAATAAAAGGTTTATGAAAGGCATATTTCGAAAAAAAAAACAATTTTTCGTCATACTGACTAAAAAATTCAAGTCTTCAAGAGGTCACCATGAACTTAGTTACATTATTAGCATTATTTTCATTACAAAGAGTCCAAGCCTTAGCTGCCATTAAAATATAAAATATTAAAAAAGATTATAACATAATATTAGGTAATATGCTTAAAACATGTTAGCCTGTTATTAGTTTTTCCAACTTTACGAAAAGTCCAGAGCTTTGTGCAGTAACAGCCCCGAAATATTATAATTTTGTTACTCAGCCATATCGAAATGATTGTAACTATTTATTTTTCACTTTTAAGAGGCCGTTTCATAAAGCCACAAGCCAAACAATTTTTCGAACGATTAAGAATAATCTAACAAAAAGCCCACTCTTGTAGACACGGGATACGCATGGCGCAGCGGAATAAATATTGAACATAATCGTAAGGCGGTTGACTGGATTAATACAATAGATATAAATAAATTAATTTTATACAGAACTAGATTCTCGATTAACACAAAAATTAGAGCTTTAAACATTCACAAAGTGTTCACTGATTTAGGAGGACATGGTTACGATGTACAATTAAAGATTAAACGACTTACTTACCTATAACGAAGGTCTATCTGAATTATACAAGTAACCACGTCCGAGTAGACTACCCCGGCTCTCCCCAAATCCTTAAAGTTCCCATTGATAATTATTAGTTTTTGCTTTCAGCAATTATCAACGTAAAGTTTAGTATGTGAGACAGCGGGCCTGGTCGAAAAGGAAAACAATTGTGGCGTCGTGCAACAGAAGCCTAACTACAAAGTTCATTGGTCTACTCGGACAAGGTTACTCTTATAATTCAGATTGAACTACCTTACAGGTAAGTCGTTTAATCTTTAATTTTTTACCTTATTATAATCCTTAAAAATATCGAAGATCTACATAACTTCCAAAATATAATTATGGCAAAACACTATTTTTGGTGTAAATTTGAAACGAATTGGTTTGACTATTCTCAAGTTTTCGTTCGCGCGAAATGTGTGCGCACATACACACACGTTCGTACAGGTATTATAAGGTTTTGTGTCGCCAACCTCCAGTAATGGAGTGCACTAGAAAAAGCAGAAGAATAAAATATAAAGTGTTATATTTAGATTAATGATTTTTTTTTAATTTCGTGTCATATTTTTTTGATTCTATTGACAGTTGTTTTAAAAAAAATCAAAAACATCTTAAAAATCTCCACAAACCTCGTATTTCATTTTTTTTATTACCTCTACGTATACCTGAAATATAAAACCTGTTGAAAGATATACGGTTCACCCTTTACATACTTCGGACCTGACCGACCACCCCCGTCCTAACGTACAATTGATTTACTATTATAATTTTTCTTTATATGTAATATACAAGGTGTTTTTTAATTGATGTCTAAAAATGATGGTCGCAATTTTTTGCCTTATTTTAGCACTAAAAGTTCATTCCATATAAACATAAAGATCTTCGTTTTTGAGATACAGGTTTAGTTACAGCCTAGAGTTAAACCGAACCGTAGATAACTCTATTTTACTAGATTGCTAGAATTTATTTTGTTATATTGTATAAAGACCCGGCAAAAGTCACACAACGCGATCAAATATTTCTTCCTAAAGTTTGAAAAAGCATCATGTCGTTAGTTTTTCACTTCTTACTTAGCTGTGTTATGGTAAAGTTTTGTTTTGTTTTTGTTGTTATTTTCCTGAATCCTCTGTAATTACCTGTTATATGCCAAATAATGTTAGTTAAAAACTGTTATATGGGGATTTTTTTTACATAATTATCTCCCAAAATTTGTAAAAGTAGGGGTTTGTTTAAGTATGGTAAGAAGCTGGTACTGGGAATGATTTTGAAAACTTGTATTAAACGGCTTGGTTTAACTTGTACCATAAGAAATATCCCTAGAACTACATGAAATTAATATAGGAGATCCGTACTACAATTTGAACAGATAAAGCATTTAGTTTAAAATTGTTATGTGTTGGTAAAGGATGTTCAAATTTGAGGGTGCTTTTAAAATTGCCCCCATTTATATTGTTCATGTGTGTATCACGTTAGAACTGACTTTTACGTAGCAAAGTTCATCACAAAAAGATTTCTATAACCCATAGCGCACGCCATAAGCATTCGTTCTTACGGAAAAATTGTGATTGGTTGGTATCCTCATGCGTCTGTTATATCGTTGTGTCAAGTACTGTGTCTTATGATATTATGGTATTTACGTTCTGAAAAGATATAGGTGCGGATAAAAATATCGAAATGAAAATATTTTTTTAACAAAATTATCTTCAATGATGAAGCACATTTTCATCTCGAAGGATTTGCAAATAAACAAAATCATACAATATGTGACGAAAATCGGCGAATAATACTGAACAAGCCATTGTACCACTAGGGTTTGGTGTGAAAAAGGGGAAATATTAATAAGTGGCGTACTAGGTCCTGCGATTAACGTCCTCGGACTTTTTTATATGGGGTTTCTTTCAGGTTTAAGTATTTCCTGATACTCTTCGAACCATTCAGCGCCTTAGGGCTAACATTACCACTGCTATCGGTAAAATATGTTCACAGTTATGAGGAAAATGAATAGAATTTTTTCCCAAAGAATGCTATCCTGTGAAACATCAAGACGAGGTCACTTGCAAGATATTGTCTTTCGTTAATATCCGCCAAAATTGTACATAACATAAAAATATCATTAAATGCACGTAATTTGTTCATTTAATTACACATTCAAAAAGCAACCTCAAATTTGGACACCATGTGTAATGAGTTCCGTTTAAAATACAAGAATTGTTGTAACTTTTAGACAGATCAGAAAATGGCGCATCCTCGTAAATATTTTTAAAAGCATTGTTACAATTCAACAACTTTAATTAAATCGCATCAGTGACGTATCAGTCCCGACACAGTTCATCATCAGTGATAACTGTGAAATATCGGCATGCTTATGAAGCAACACTCAAGGTAAAATACGTCACAGTGTCCAACGTGTTCATTTAAATTATAGGCACGGATATTTTTACAACAGTAAAAAAATACACATACGTTTACAAACGTCCGGATCAGTGACTCTTTTTTACGTTCAGTTTTGCTTCATCAGAATAATAAGTACTTCACGAAACTGTGTGGACACAATACGTCACTGATATGTACAGACCCTAACACACTCCCTACATGAAACACTTTGCATAGTACCGATAAAACTACTTACTACAATATTTATATACTTATTTCAATAAACCAAAATATATTAAATTAAGTACAGATCTATGCGGTTTACTTATCTTAGCTCTGGATACTTCAAGACGCCTAGGAAAAACACATGTCATACAAGCTCTATTCTTTTCGAAGAAACGATTTCAAATTTTGTAAAACTTAGTAAGTAATATACATATCATTAAATAAATTAAATTGGCACTATATCTTGCATTCAGCCATTTAATTTTGACAGCCGATTCTAGCCTCGTGGGGCTTAATCAAAAAATGTAGACTTTCACGGTCAGGGACTAATATTACGTTGAATTTTTGGGGGCTATCGAGCGTTAGTCTATTGGAATTGATCCCTAAAGTTTCGTCTACAACTACGGTAGACATTCTCAAAAGAGTTGATGGGGCAGTGTTCTTGTCGAAGACTAGTTGCTAACTCTGCTCTCTCCGCATCTATGGTCGGGTTTTGTTCTTCTATAGTTTTCCCTAAAATTCTTTAGTAGTACTGAGTGGTCGAGGCCAGAACTGCCACTTTCATAAGCTGTATACGGTTGGTCCACTGTCCATTTGTCTATCCTGCGTCCCGCGTGCACTGATTTCTCTGTTAGTTCTAATATGCAGCTTTTTTTTGTACGGAATACGTGTGTTGATGTTCCTCTTTGTTGATCCACTATATATGCCACCACAACTGCATGGAATTCTATATACTCCAGATGATGTTAGGGATTCCCTCGCATCATTTGCTGATCTTAAAGATTGATGAATCGTTCTTGTTTGTTTTTAAAGTATTTCTCCAATCCTGTCAGTGACGCATATAAGATATGGGTCACACGTTATTATTTGCGTGGTCTGGGCCTTTTTTATTTCCTATGTTATATACTCGTTGCTTCGGCGTGCTTTTTCTAGATGTTCTGGTACACATATTCTTTTTACTTGGTCCACTAGGGTTTGATGATTTAAGAACTTATTTAAGTACCGATATGTTTTCAAAAGACTACGCGTCCTAATCTTCCATCGTCTCTTTTCTAAATTAATATATCTAGGAACGAGATAGTAATGTCCTTTTCTATTTCCATGGTGAACTTGATTTTAAGGTGGAGAGAATTGAGATGAGTAAGGAAATTTTCAAGTTCTGCTCTGCCGTGGCAGGTATTACAAATGAATTATCAACATAGCGGTACCAGTATGTCGGTTTCTTCATTGCAATTGCTAGTGCAGATTATTCGAATTTTTCCATAAAGAAGTTCGCAATCACTGGACTTAATTAGCTTGTTCATACCATTCTTTGTACGAAAAATATGTTGTTTAAAGGCAGTGACGAAATAGGGCCCTATCTTCCGTAAAATGTTGCTGCAAAAATTGAAGAACTTCTTCTTGGTACCAAGAGAGACACTACATCAAAACTGACAAGTAGATCCCGCGGAGTTACCGATATGGTACTGATTTTTCAATTAATTATGTGGAATCTTTTATATAGACACCCGTGTGTCCAATCAGAGGTTGACTCATGGCTGCTAAATGATTGGCTAGTGCATATGTTCATGAAATTATCGCGCTAACGATTGGTCTATATGGTACATTTTCTTTGCATATTTTCGAAGGAGGAAGTACTTCCAATTTCATAAACCATTTCTGCATAGCTGAATCTATAGGGTTTTATTAGGATGTTACTATACTAACTATGGGATCCCTCTTAACTTTCCTATAGGTATCTGTATTCAGGAGTTCACTCATCTTCAGGTCATACTCTTCTATTTTCGTTAGAACGATGTCGCCACCCTTGTCGGCTGGCAAGAAAATAATGAATTTGTCTTTGTTGAGGTTTTTGATGGTTTTCTTTTCCTTCCTGGTCAAGTTTCATTTAGGTGCTTTAATCTTGCTAAGGATTCTGGAGGTTTCAATTCTGATTTCTTGGGCCTCGTTCTGTAGAAAACTGCGGATGGTTTCTCGGGTTGGGTGCTCTTGTTAGTTTTCATATTTATTATTTTGATTTCTTGTTGCAGAAATGTAGTTTTCAAAAGATTTGTGTGTTTTGCCATCTACGTTGTCTCAATGGTCATGCTGTATGGTATGTAGTGCGCTTGTAAATTCTGTCAATAGACAGGTCCCTCTTGAAACTGCATTTGAATATCGCTAACGCACAGATAATGATAACGACAAGTTAATGCCAAAACTTACAAATATTTTGAAAAAAAAAATTTTCTGTAACAAGAAGGCAAAAAAATAAATATGAAAAACTAACAAGAGCAGCTAAACTCGAGAAACGAAACAACATTCCTAAAACAGTAGTTATTCTTACCGACCACCAATTATTCAAGGAGGAAAATCAGTGCTAGCGAAAGGCGCTAACTTCGCTATTGTTCCTGACCAAGTTCCCGTGGAAAACATAATTCCAACATTGAACCAGATATCAGCAATTTGCCAGACGAGGCCGAAAAAATCAGAATCGAAACCTCCAGATTCCTTTGCAAAACCAACGCTCCTAAATGCACATTGAGAGGGAAAGAAAAGATAGCCAAGTCCAACAAGGACAAACCAATTATTATCTTGCAAGTCGATAAGGATACCACCACGGTTCTAATGAAAACAGGAGAATACGACCTAAAAATGAGTGAACTCCTTCATCCAGACACCTATAGGAAAATCACAAGGGATCACGCAGTTAGTATAGTAAGAAGATTTAACACCCTTATAAATACAGTTTCCTCCTAGAATATATGGACTGCCGAAAATACACAAAGAGAATGTACCACAGACCAATCGTTAGCGCCATAAGTCCATCAACATAGCCAAGCATTTAGCAGACTCTGACTGGACACAAGGGCGCCTATATAAAAGATTCAATACACTTCATTGAAAAGATCAGCACCATATCTGTAACTATGGGGCATGTGCTTGTCAGTTTTGATGTAGCGTCTCCCTTCACCATGATACCAATAAACGAAACTTCAATTTTTGCAACGAAATTTCACGCAAGATATTATAGCCTTATTTCGGCACAGCCTTCAAATACTTTTCGTACAAAGGAGAATTTTATAAGTAGACGGTGTAACCATGGAAAACCCAATGGAACGAGCAAAAAGAATATGTTAACCAAAACATCTGAATCAAAAAATAAACCAACTTGAAAAAGCATTTCTAAGCAACGAGTATACAACTCAGGAAATAAAAAGAGTCCAGCAACCTAAGAGGACCACGGTAGTTGCGAATGAAAAAAGATGACACCACAAGGTGTGACGGATAGAATTGGAAATATAGTTAAAAAGCACAAAGGTCAAACAATCTATAAATCAACAAAAAGCGTTCATCAGTCTTTAAGATCAGCAAAAGATGCGAGGGAACCCTTGACGAAATCTGAAGTATATTGAATTCCATGCAGTTATGGTGGCATACAATTTTTAGGGAGGCTATATGAATCCAAAAACATTATAACAACGTTCACAGAAAAGAAGAAGGTCTAAAACTGTCTAGAACCCGTATACGGGCAGTCAAAAAAACTGGCTGCAAGAAACAACCAGAAGAACAAAAACCCGACCAATCAAGTGAAGCCACCCCCACAACAGAAAGAACAAACCCGGCGACAAACGCGGAGAGAGCACAGTTAGAGACGAGTCTTCGACAAGAACACTTGGACTACTGCCTCATCGGCTCTTTTAAAAATACCTACCTCAGTTGTACACGAAACGTTAAGAAGCAATTTTAGCGGACCACCACGAGCCGATAGCCTTAAAAACTTCAACCCAGTAATTTAAGAGTTATGAGTAAACGATAAAACTGCAGTGAAAGTCTGCTAAAGGTAAATATGGTGACGCCATGAAATTTAAAACCTAGTATAGCAAAATATTTTTTTTATACTTGAATACTTTCCAATCCAATGCTCGTGATTCCTTGAAAACCGTGGTTAAAAAAGACATTACAAACGTTATTTAGTTAGCGGAGAATGCATGGAAGTAAGAATTTTTCCATTACAGAAAATAGAAAAAAACCCAACGAAAGCTGTCATATTTGTAAAAAGGATATACTAAAAAGAAAAACTGGTTCCATTTCAACAACGATCAAGTGCCATATTAGTCAATGCCTATCTTCCGGTTATAGTCGGCAATCCTCTTTCCCTTGTAATTACGCTTCCTGCAACACTACTGGAATTCTCGAATTGGTTTATTATTACTTATTATTAAACTAAATAAGTAATATTTGATACAGGTTTATGACGCAATTAAATAATATTAATAAAAAAGGAAATTCAACAGAAAAAATCCATTGCCATTACAAAGAGACAAATAATCATTTTGATTAAAAGACCTTTGAATGGGCCTCCTGAATCGAAATTTACACACAATAGTTTTCTTCAATTAATTGTATTGCACTTAATCGAAGTAAAGAGAGGAGACAAGGTTCATGAATGTCAAGCGTTTTTACTGCAGTAAAAATTATTTAATTACGAAAAAGACATTTTTTCATTCAGTACCAGTATATATATAAATATATATATATATATATATATATATATATATATATATATATATATATATATATATATACTGGTACTAAATAAAAAATGAGCTTATAAAGAGAACTTTGAATCAATAATGAATATTTGCCTCTTTGTAATGGCAATGTATATTTAGTATAATAATAAGTAATAATAAACCAATTCGAGAGTCTAGTAGTTGTTTCCAAGATAGGGTAATTACTAGGGAAGGAGGGTTGCCGACCATAACCTGAAGATATGTATGGGCTAATATGGCACTTGATCGTTGTTGAAATGGCACTAGTCTTTCTTTTTCGTATATCCTTTTTACAAATATGACAGCTTTCGTTGGGTTTTTTCTGTTCTCTGTAATAGAAAAATTCTTACTCCCATGCATTCTCTGCTAACTAAATAACATCTTTAATGTCTTTTTTAACCACGGTTTTCAAGGAAACACGAGCATTGTATTGAAAAGCATTCAAGTATAAAAAATTATTTTGCTATACTATGTTTTAAATTTCATGGCGTCACCATATTTATCTTTAGTAGACTTTCAATGCAGTTGTATTGTTTACTCATAACCCTTAAATTATTGGGTTGAAGTTTTCAGGACTATCGAGCCGTGGTCTGGAGTTGCTTCTTAACGTTTGTATACAACTGAGGTAGATATTTTCAAGAGTCGATGAGACAGTAGTCGAAGTGTTCCTACACCGTTTAACTGCAAAGACCAAGGACCTCCTACGTCGGTCGGTACCTTAACCCCAGAGTGTCCCGATTATGGAATGTTTTTCTCTCTTCCCCTAATATGTCGGTCTTTAAATCCAGGATCATTATACTTTCCCTTTCTTCACTTAACACAACCACAATACTACCAGGGTTTTTCTCAAATTTCTTTGTCTTAAAAGATAAATGTATCAACCATGGTAATCCCATTTGATGGATGTATAAAATACAGGGTGTTAAATTTACGAAACCAAAGTTGAAAGCTAAACATTCTGTATATCTGCAAACCACAATAAAAAAAATCGTACAATTTGAATACTTTTATTTTCAACTTTTTTTGTAAAATATAATAATACAAAAAGTTCATGGGAGTACATTGATATAAAAAAAACCCTGTACATAGATAACTAGGCATAGGATTAAGTTATCCCCACAAAAGATTTCAATTAAGAGGTCGAGGCCGTTTCTTAAAAGAATTTTACGGGAACCCTGGAACATTATTTAAACTAAAGGTTTCCATGAAATTCTTATGGAAATGATTTGATGTATCAAAGTTCTCCACCTCTTGATCAAAATCAATCAGGGGCATACCGTGTAAATTGTTTTCACTATACAGGGTGTGTTAAGGAGGGAGGGGATTTTAGGTTTTCTTTCCATGTTACAAATTATGCAAATGTGTTATAGTTCTTGATGTTATTAATTCTTTAACTGCAACTGCAATATTTTGCTTTAACCAAACCAGCGGCTTAGGTATCGATGCTATAAACTAGTTTACCTCTGACCTGTCAGAAAAATATAAATACAGTCAGAGCAACTGTAAAGTAGTTTTTTTAATTTACTACAATTATATATAGCCCATTTTTTTAATAAAAAATTGTGTTCTAATATTTCAGGTGACGTTAAATATGAAACTAAAATGTCCGCGTTTTATGTTTATTACCTATGTATATATTTATTTTAACTAACAGAAGCTTCTAGACAAATATGTTATAAGCAGCTTACTGGTTTAAAAGCTTGTTAGATGTCTAAAATTATAGTCTATATATAAGCAAAAATATTGCAAGAAAATTCCAATTTTGACAATCTGTATAACGAAAACTACTCACAACATAACTGAGTCGTGCTCATGAAAATGTTTAATCAAGCGGTTTGAAAGTCATTTCCCATAAGGATTGTGGGAAGGCTATTTTTTACGTTTGTAGCTACCCAATAAATTGTGACATATTGGAATCATCAACCAGGGGTTCCCGCAGTTCTTATTCTACAAAAGAATTGACAATTTTGTCTTGTGCTAATTATTTACACACAATCAATAGACCAAGTATTTTTGTGACATATTGATTGGAATACTCAGGTTAAAAAAAAGATAAATGATAATTGAAATTAGGAAAATCCTTATGCAGATATTTATGTTATGTAAATAGGTCTGAAATTGAATTTATTTTTCAAATATTCGATATTATACAAAGTGTTTCATTTAAAAATATATAACTTTAGGCCGCCACGTTTTTTTTTTGATTAATTTAATTAAACAAAGATGACGGTAAAAAACATCTTCCATATAAAAACTAACAAAGTTAAGCCGATTACATCAAAATAACATAATATAATTGCAAGAGCTTGAATCTGGAATATTTTTGAAATTAACATCGAGTGATCACGCTTAATGCCTACTTAACTGTTTCTATTTCACGTGATAATGCAAAATGAAAACTATCGTCGTGTAGAATGTTTTTTAGAAGTAAAAAACACTTTGGAAGCAAAAGAGTAAAGTTTTATTTTTTATATTTTCCATTTTGCAGTAACACAGAATAAATAAATATAAAAAAAATTAAAGTTTCTGTTAAATGTTTCCAATAATTTGTATACATGTAACGTTACCTTAAGATTTTCGAAACTAAGTAAGCACATGGCACTGATGTAGTGGTTGAATGGAAAACAAAATTAGTTACCACATAAACACACAAACTATATATCACTAACTTATACTTTAATTTATTACATACCTCGTAATATTGTAATTGCTCTTGAAAGCTGGCGTCTTAAACGCGAGCTTGATCGGTCCGTTGATGACAGATCCGGTTGGCCTAGAATCAGTAGATATAGCTGTAGGTTGCTGCAATGGTACCACCACTGTATCGGCTTTACATTTCGTAATAGCCGGCGAAGCGGTTATGACGTTAACAGCATTGGGATTATCAATTACTACCGATTTTTTTGGTAATTCTGAAACATTCACAGGGTTCTTTATTATATCACCCTTCTTACCTGGGTGTGTATTCTTCATATGACGATGCAAGTTGTCTTTGCGCCGGAAACTCGTTAGGCAGATTCCGCAAGAAAAGCCTTTGGTTTCTATGAAAATAAGACACATTAATAGTAACTAAATGATTTAGCAGATAAATCCACCAATAAAAAAGCTTAATTGCGTTCGAAGTAAATAGTCTTTTAAATTTGACGTGACCACAGAATATTACGGTATACCTATTAAGAAATCATCATTCATCTCATGAAGCAAATATTCCTGCAGATGCATCGTGCAATCGAAGGCGGAACGTCGGCAAGTGATTCAATTTTGACCCGGTCTAGTCCCAAGAACCATGATTTCTTAATTGATCTCAGCGGTGAAAATTTTCATTTTATATACGAATTTTTGTCTTGGTTCCGAAATTGCTGCCAATATGATCGTATTTAATTATTTTATCTCTGCCCCCCACCAAACATTTTTTCTGGCCATGCCAATGTCTGATCTTATTAATACTCTGATCTTGCATGGCCAATATCGTAATATTTTAGAAAATTCACAGGGAAATCACATAAAAAGGGATTACTCCCTGGATATAGCCATGAAATTTTTATATTTTTTAAATACCACATCAATTAATTGGCTATTGCAAAAAATAACTATAATGAAATAACAGAAGTTATTTGGAGAATCTTATTAAAGGTTAATTCAGATTATTATTTTCCCATTTTAAGCATTTAAGAATTTTCAATTGTAAACTGTTATATAAAACTGGTTTTAAAGGCTATGCAGGATATTACAGAAAAAACTAACGCAACAAAAGTTCGTTGGCAGTTAGGCAATCTTCAGGTTTGCTGCCGGTCAATGACCTCTCCTCTATATGCCGTTTAAAGGGTTTAAATGACTGAATTTTAGAAAATATCTATAGTTTTGACCATCGATAAATATCGGTAGTTCAATACTTCACCATCGATAACGATCGATAGTATTCGACACTACCGTTATCACAACTCAGGTGCACTTTATCCCCCTTTGATCTATAACTTTTATGTCATGGAAAAGTATTTTATGGTATTATAGTTCGAAATTTGAAATACTCTCGATTGTTATCGCTAGTGCCATCGATAGTTTTCGATTGTAACCAAAACTATCGATATTTCAAACAATTTTATACTGTCGATTGTTACTGATAGTGCCATCGATAGTTTCGTACCTCTACTGCATCTTTTACCTGGGCGAATTCCAGAAAACACCGGATCAAGGCCATTAACTTAGTTCTAGGAAACTTACGTCTGCTCAGAACACGATTACATGTATTATTAGAGAGATGACAGTCTTTGGGTATTGCAATTAGTAAACCAGTGGGCGGTAATAATTGATTTTTATCAGATATACTATTTTTTTGTTTTGATTGTTAGAATGACAGAAAATCCTTGCAAAGATTTTGGCTCCGATACCAAAAAAATTGAAGAGTTCCGAATGTTTTAATTTCCTCATACAAATGTAAATTTTGCAGACAATAGTTCATAACTTGAACGAAATCAATTAGGAAGTGACTATTCAACCTACCAATCGGACATTTAGCCTGATTACTTCGCATCCTTCCGGTCGGTTATCCACCTCCATATTATTAAACAACCTACGGATCGGTTGTCTACCCACATAGTACTAGGGAACCTACTTTCTCATAAATGTCCTACATATTTAACCTCACTTTTAAAACTAAATTAGTTCCTGTCTTTGAAAATAGTGTATTTGTTGCGGTTATACTAGTTATAGTTATATAAAGATCAAACAATTTAAGAAAGCGTATTTCAGATGGAAAATTATATTGCAGAACTGGGCCAAAAGTTTGAAACATTTCAAGGTTTAGAAATATTTATTGATAATTGCAGTCGTTCCAATAAAGTACAACTCTATAAAAGGGATGTCGTAATACTGCAAAGTGCTAAAAAAACAAAACCAAATAGAGGTATAAATGTCACAGAGGAATTGAAATACTATAGTTTAACATATACGTTTTAAAAGTGATTGAACATTTCAGGATCAAGGTCGCTTCAGAAAACTATAATATACCCCAAGCAGCAATTTTTTGCCTCCCGACTAATATTTTACTTCTAGCGACGCTGTTATTGGTGCAAAAAAATCGATTTTCAAACTTGAATAATTCAAAAACAATTGAATTTAATAGAATCGAAATGTCCTATCAAATATAAGAGGTTCAATTTAAAAAAAAAGCATCTTTAGTCCGTCAGGCTTTTTTGAGACACTCTGTATACATACAAATTATTGTGCTAAAAATAAGATGTGATAAAACCTACAATTTTGTTATTTAACATTTGTTTTCGCCTCTTTTTATATGTAAAAAAATCGGTTTTATATGCAAAAAAACTGCTTGCGTATATATATATATATATATATATATATATATATATATATATATATATATATATATATATATATATATATATATATATATATATATATATATATATATATATATATATATATATATATATATATAAATCGGGGATTTTTCTTTAACCTTACATTTATATTTGGAAACCTTATTTTCTTGGGCCTAGATTAATAGTAAAACACAATTTTTCATATCAAGTCAACGTTTCGCTCATTGTGTTGAGCTTTCTCAAGACATTATTTTAGTTTGCTTGATCTCTAAAAAAGTATTTTTTTCATTAAAACAAAAAACACAGGAAAAATATATACAAAGATGCAAACATATACATTCTAGAAACATTAAAAGGTTTAAAAACTTAAAATTGTTACATTAATAATATTACATATGCTACTTTTGGTAAGATAAAATGTTTAGTTTTGACAAAACACATATATTTAAGGACACAAATTTAAAACAAACATTTAATACTTAATTTTATGTGTGTACGTAAGGTAGTATATATATATATATATATATATATATATATATATATATATATATATATATATATATATATATATATATATATATATATATATATATATATATATATATGTTTAAATATGTATATAGGTAATATTATTTCTATAGTTTGGGGGGACCGCTTATGGTTTTTTGACTTCACTCGCCGCATTTAGTCTATATAAGTGTGTATAAGTCATAAGTACATATTTATTTTACTTTATTTTACCGAATGAATATTATGGACCGTGGATTCAATGTTTAGTCTTTAAAAAAATTAAACAGTGAAACACGATAAATTCTGTTAATTTTTCACCGACTTATGTATTTACGTATGTATGTAGAACTATTATTCCGTTACGGTTTGGATAATTTTTTAGGAAGTATTTAGAGAGTGGTGTTAAGGTGGTCCCTTAGCAAGCATATTGAAATAAAAATTGCGTAATGGCGTCATTTTCAATAATTTTCTGTGAGAGTTTTTGGTTTAGGATATTGCCTTAAATTTGTTTTAGATTTATTGTTATGAATATGTATAATTTCATTTATGATAATGTTTCCGTCTTTGAATATATATTTTTACTGTGTTTTTAAATGGAAAAAAAAACCTTTTGTGATGTAGTTTGTTCATATATGTCAAGTGCTAATTTTTTTATATTATGTGATACACCCTTATGACTTATTTCTATCTACACTTTGTAGTTCTCGAAATGTTATATATTTTGAAAATATAGTCTTGAAAAAGCTCATCACAATGAGCGAAAGGTCTACTTAATATAAAAAATTGCGTTTTCATTTATAACCTATATTTATAACACAAGGAAATAAGCGTCTGTAGATTTGATTCAATAGCCACACTTTTATAGCCCATAGATACTTAACCTGCGATTACTCGAGACATCTTCAGGGATCTTCCCTGCATGAGCTCAAAATACTGAATGATTCATACATACACATTCGCATATTCTAAAATTAGAAGTTTTGGAATCACAAATTTCACCATACCACCTCATATAACAGCGCATGTTTATATTAAATTAATATGTTATGTTGACTTTTATACAACGAAAGGAACTATGCAATAAAGGGACCACTTTAAAATGTCTCCTGCCTGACTATATCCGCACCGAAAATATCATATTTCGTAACTATGTGGCCAAATGTTAAAATTTAAATTCTAACCTGCCGATAATTTTTCGTTCAACTATTTTTTCTGCATGCATGAAAGCAATAGAGAAATACCAATAACTGGACAATACATATAAAAAAACTATCGATACTTATCGGTAAGTCGATAAGTATCGACAGCAACCGAAATATTGACACCTATCGATATATCGATAACTATATATATATATATATATATATATATATATATATATATTGATAGTTATCTACAACTATCGATAATTAAAATTTACCGACAGGTGATGTGCTATGGCTTAGCGACAGGTAAAATCTAATATCGCCCATCCCTCTAATCTTGATTAATTCGTCGAGCCAACGTAGAATCAAGCCCTATCGAGAATATGATAAGACCCTTTTATCGGTTTCCGTAGTCGTTTATTCTACCAGTTTAGGCAAGTTTAGATTTCTGTGATCGTTGTAGGGCAGCTGCAGCAGCCATAGTGCTAACATGTGCAAACAATTTGGTGTCGCTAATTTCTTAACATTGTTAAAATAAGGCTCCGGTGTCATAAATTCGTTATTCAACCACGGCTATCATTAAGTTGCAGTTGTTGACGACTAAAATAGGTTTTTGTTTGCCTACAATTTAGTAGGGCTAGCCGACAAAAAGTAACCAACTTTGTGAGGAATCCAAATTGTTTGACTACATTTGCGTTATTTATAGTATGCCAACGTCGGCGTCGCACAGACGGGCAAAATTGAAAAAACCTGGCCAAAACTTAAACGATGATATGTAGTAATAAAATTTCCTTAATGTGTTTATGAGAAATAATATTGTAAAAACTAATTAACATATTTGTCAATTGGCTACTAATCTGGTGGAAAATTTAATAATATAATAAATAAATACTTGACAAAAACATAATTATGTGTATAAAACCGAATTTAAATTGTTTTAAAAAATAATGCCTACATTTTACTGTTTTTATATTATTTAAAGTCATCAACGGCGTAAAATTAATAATTAATAAACTAATAACAGCATCATTTTTTCTCAGAAATAATGTCGCATAACTAATTATTGTTTTTAATCCCCGGACCCGGAGTCTGAGTCACTTGAGCTATTAATTTCTGAGTCTTCATTAGTAGTATTAGTGGCAGATCCCTCTGGACGGGGGCTGATAATAAATCTAAGACTTCTTTTTCGAATGACTTGGACTTTCGCCTTGGAAGTTTTCGCATGCTTAATATGACTGGATCAGACGATATAAGCAGTCTCCAAGTTTTGTTGCCTTGAACACTTTCGGGAAAATCCTTCTCTATACTTCTTAATGTCTTTATTTAATGCCTCCTGGGCCTCGTCAGATAATTGTCCTATAGGCAATAAAAAAGATTCAATAATATCTGACGAGTTAATTAAAATTTTGTGGACCGTATTAGGCATGTTGTATCAAGGATATTTTTGTACAAGTATCCTAGCTGTTGTTAAAGCATAATCTTTAAATTTTTGTATATTTATACGGTATCCACTAGATATAGTTTGCAAAAATATTATTATTATCAGTGGTATGATAGCTCAATTGGTTAGGGCGATGCGCTAGACACGCAGAGGTGCGGGTTCGATTCCCGCTCGTACCATAACTTTTGCTACTGATCATATTTTTCTAAAAAAAATCACTATTTTCACAGTTTAACAAACTGATTAAAATACTTCTACTTAACATCTATGTTGTTGAAAGACTTGGAAGAAGCCCCACATATATAACACTTTTTCGTGGATGTCGTAGATGAAGCAGCATTGCACATTTTGCCATCTACCATTGTAAAAAGTAAGTTGTGTTCAATGTCCTTGTGCCTACACTAATGGAAGTAGGTGTAAGGTTTTCTATTTCATTCTGCATGGTATTTATTTCTTGAAGTGTTAAATCAGTGGTCTCATGTATAAATTGAATTCTGATTGGACGAAAAGCGGGGTGAGCCTGGACGTGGATTTTGCCAAACTATTTTGTTTGTAGATTTATTTGGATCGTCGCATGTTAATAGAAGTGGCACAAAGGATGTTAAAAATATACTGGCATCCGAACGTTCATCGCTGTCAAAATTTTGCTTGTATTGGCTATACCTAAGTGTCAAACAAGCAAGTTGAGGTTCTGTTAATGTTTCCAATACATCTTTTTGCACCTCCACTATACAATGGGCAGTATGGTTTAGTAAGGCTTGTAATTTTACTTCAGCTTTTTGCCCCGTGATTGTAACTGCATCCCGATTTGGGTAACAGCGCCCCTTGGCCTCCTGAATCTTCTTATACGATGGAAAACGTTTTTTATCTTCACTCCTTATGATCTGATATTGGTGTCTATTTGCTTTAACAAATACTGACAATGCTTTATCACCAGATAGCTGATCAACTTTTTCAGCTCTCTCTTTATATGCCTTTCTATAGTTCTGGGCCCTTTTTGGGGTTAAAGATTGTACATCTTTTATAACAGCTGCAGCATCTATACTTCCTTCAGCGCGCAGACTCATTTGAGCAGCATACACAGGCTCTGAGGAACTCATTGTTGATCCAACATATTCGGTTTGTCTTCGTTTTGTTCGTTCGCTACTAGTCTGGAAATTAACAGCAGGGCGACCACCTAAACTCGCTGTAGGTGATTGCACAAAAAAATGAAATTTTAAATTTGTTTCCAACCAAGTTTTGTTTTGGGCAAAATATCTTTCTTGTATTGGGCAGTCTTATATTTTAATTTAAAATCAGAAAGAAAATGTGAAAGCTTTTGTTTAATTACATTAGATAATACTTCAGGGCAATTAGTTAGATCTTTTACATACGAATGCAAATATTCGCAATTAGCTTCAATTTTTGTTGAATTGCATGTCAGTATTACTTCAGAAAGCGTTCTCATACTTAAAACAACATTTTCATCCGGATCTACGTCCCTTGATCCTGAAATAAATAAAAATAATTAGCCCTAAACGATTTGAAAGCGATAAATTGGGGAAAATTCCAAGTGACACAAAACAAAGTTGATTAAGTTATCTCAAAAAGGCAGACAAAAGCGGAAAATATTTTTTCTCCATTTACTATTTAAAGTATTCAGCTACACAACTTTCCAGAAAGTTAAGCCCGGAAGATCCCGGAAGTTTACTAAAATATTAACAATAAAATTAAAACTATAATTTTGCACTACTCCAGAAAATTATTTCTGTATAAAATACACATAATTAAAAAATATTATTATTTTATATAAATAGTATAGCTAAAGGTACTACTTACCACCAGGAGTACAATCCATTTTACTTTGAGCACTATAATGTCTACAATATGTACACAAAAACAGCCAATATTTTTTCGCAAAAACACTTACGCGAACAACATTTAACATTCAACTATTGTCACCGTATTCAACGAAGAGCGCCATCTACGGAATTTCTAATTTTAAAAAGCCCAATGATCTATTAAAGCCCCTAGACGCGTAAAAGTGTGAAATGGCAATCTTCCCGAATTGGGGTTCTGGCCAGCTTTTTGAAATTTTGCCCGTCTGTGCGTCGGATAGCAAAAGCTAACGTTGACACAAGGTAGCTGAAATGTTAAATCTACGTTGTAATAAATAAATAAATAAATAGCCTTTATTTCCAACAGGTAAAAAACCCACTTACTGGAAATTCAATAACAAAATTAAGTGAAAACACAAGAAAAAAAAATACAAAACAACTGTTTTTTGAGATACAACAATACTTAAATCTAAATCTAAATATGTATTACAGTACCTAAGTTAGTTGATCTAACATTTAATAAAAAATAGAAAATTAAGTAAGTAAATTACATGTATTAACAAAAGCAACTCAATGAGTGTTTGGATCACTCCAGATTTAAAAAGGAATCGATGATGCTACTCAATGAGTCAAAGTGCAAATCGCACGCATTAGACACCGAGTTGAGGACTGAACACATAAAGTATACCGGGCTCCGTCTAAAAATATTTGATCTGGCTGTGCTGAGATAGAACACCGAAGTATGCTGTGTTTCGAGGCGGGGAACGGGAAAATACAATTCCCCAAGAAGAAATGGACAGTCAACTTTATTATGAGTGAAGCCATATACTAGTTTTAAGCTTTGAATTTTTCTTCTTATTGCTAAGGATGATATATTAAATCTCTCCAAAAGCTGGCCGTGATCACAACCTCTTGGAGGGTAAGCACCATCTGCCCTAAAAGCTAAATACTTTAGAAAACGTCGCTGCAAGGCTTCTAAAGCCTCAACATGGCAATTATAAATAGGATTCCAAACCACTGCGGCATACTCCAGCTTTGATCTTATGAAAGAGCAATATAATATCATTGTTTGTATCTCAGAAAAATTTTTACAGTTCCGCATAAGAAATCCTAGTGTTTTAAAGGAAGTTGTAATTAGATAATTTATATGGGGAATGAAGGTAAGTTTAGGGTAAATAGTAAATTCAATGCCAAGATCTCGAATACTACTATCCGGTCTGCCAAGCACCGTACCATCTAGAGCATAATTATACATCAATGGGTTATCTCTGCGACTGAAGGTCATTACATAACATTTTGATAAATTTAATACAAGTTTATTCCTAAGACACCATTCATATACCAATGATAGATTTTTTTGTAGGTGATCACAATCTGATAGAGCCTGAATTTTAATTATATTATATAATAAAAATTTAAAAATAATTTTAAGAAACTAACACGGTTGAAAAGGCTTTTACATGCCAATCAAAGCTAGAATTCTCAGACACCAGATGTAATTCAAGGAGATTTTAAATCAGTAGATCAAAATGAAAACAAACTGTTTCCTGAAAAGCATCACGAAAGTGATTTAGTAGCTAATAACATCGTAAACCATAGCAATATAGCAAAACAAATAGTACACTAGAAATAGTAATAGTACACAAGAACGACCAAAACTGTGCGAGAGTATAAAACACACTTTTTGTATTAAAACCTTGTATATTATTTGGTTCATGAGCAACTATTCTTTTTAAATAAGGGTCTGGATTTTTTATTTAATTAGGCACTCCATCGATCTGTTACTGTCATGTCATTTTTGGGTTGTCGTAGGACAAACAAACTGATTTAGCCAATGAGACTTAAATATTGGTTTGATAAGTCCCACAATAAATTTGTCAACTAGCTGTCGTAGGACAAGCAGCTGTTTTTTGGGACTGCCTAATTGGCAATTACATTTAAGACAAAAGTTACAATTTTATCATTAGTCAAGTTGCGCAATTAGGTGTAATTTTTAAACAAACCCTAGGTTGTCAACCTATGCTGTCGTAGGATATGACAGATTGTTGGACTGCCCTATATTTTATTAACATGATTTTCAAACCAATTATGCCTCGCAGTTAACCTTTAAAGCATATTTTAATTGTATTATATAATCCTGAAAAGTCACCCTTGGAGATTTTTGCAGAACTTTGCGTTTTAGAGTCCCTAGACTTCAAAAAAAAGTTGTAATTTTCGAAAATGATATTTTAGAAGAGAACTGGTTAAGAAGAAGATTAATCTTTAACTGCATAGATTTGCTAATATGAATAACATAACAAGGCAACTGCTTCAGCTTTTACTGAATTACCAATATTTGAATATGTAGCAACGCGTCTTAAATATGCTTGACAGCAAAAAATATAATTAAAAATTATTTTAATAATCGTCGGAAGATTTTCTACAACTCCTAAAGGGTATTTTTAGAACGAATTTTTTGTTTGTATTAGTTTTTATAGACATGAAAACTTATCAAATAAGGGTATTATTTTACCTAATAGTAGCATTTATACAGGTCTTTTGGAGTATTAAATCTGCTAATTCACTTACATTTAAAGCGTACCCAAAAAGCAATTTACTAGAGCAGGAAATACTAACAGCAATTATCCCTTTGCTTAATGGATAAAGAAATCAACAGTACATAGCTCAGCAACTTAATATTAAATAAGTATATACACTAAGTCGATTTCAGGAAACATGACCTCTCATTAGAAGACCTTCGTACCAAGGTGTTCAAAGGTTAGCAAAAGACCACTTCCTTTGGGATGTCGATCAATGCAAGTAAGTGACTTTTCTGTAGGAAGGCTAGATAAACATAATTTAACTCCTTATTAAACTGATGCCATATAAACTCAATGAAAAGTGATTGAGCCACAGTTTATTTTTTGATAAGTCGAGATTTGCTTTGTATTCTAATGATCAATGTATAAAAGACTTGAGGAAGATAGATATGTTCAGAGCAATACACTTTCCAGAGTCACAGTTTATTATGGTGTGATCTTTGTAAGAATGGTCGGACTTGGATTACATTTTAGAACAGGTCGCTGACTTTTCAAAGGTAAAGTTAGCTGGTTTTAGAACGCTACATCATGTCCTCATGTCATAACTTCCAGGAACCAATGCGGGACGCTTTACGGCACCGATACCGCCGCAAAGAAAAGCTAGTGTGAAAAAAGTGCGACCAAAAAAAAGTCTTTACTTTCAAATGTCAGAAATAGCGTATTTACAATTTTTTCAGCTCTGGGCCACTTCGATATTTTGTAGAAATTATCAAAAAACGAAACAAATACGGGACGCGATGGTTAAATATGGTGACAGTCCCGTATATTCGGGACATATGGCAGCCCTAAACATTACCATCGTGCGTATAAACAAAAAAATAAATAAAAATGCGAGTTTGCCTAGCTTTATCATACAAATATGTGAAAGAGTATTTTTATTTCTATTTTTCCGCACGATGGTGCTTGTACCGCCTCGAAAAAAAACTCATCTTTTACACTCGTATTTTCGAACATTTTCGCTATCAAAATATTTCTATATTATATTAAAAATGTGGACAAGTAAAATAGGTCTCTTAATAAATAATATTTGTTTGCGTATTATGAAAGTTACTGATACATATTTACCTGCATGAATTAAAATATGCCGTTGTAGATCCTTAAAATTTACAAAGGACTTAGAACATACACTGCACGTATGAGGTCTGATGCTTAAGTGAGATTTTCGATGCACTGAGAGGGCCCATTTAAATTTAAATCTTCTTCCACACTGATCACACATATGCATCTTTTCGTCTAAAATACAAATATTCAATTTATAGTAGGGGAATAATATTTAAGGGGGTAAAAAGGGGTGATATTCTTAAGGCGGTGAAAAGGGGTGATATAAGTTTTTACGTTTTTTTAAATATCTATCTCAATGAGTTTTTAAAACAATTATTTTTTTTAATGACTTTCAAAAATAATTACCTAAAAAACAAATTTTCGATTTTTAGAAATTCCAACCCGAGGGAGTGAAAGGTGAAAAATGTATCTTTACTTTTTTATAATATCTCTCTTCAACTAAATCAGATTTTAAGACAACTCTTTCGTCAATCGCTATAAAAGTAACGATCTAAAAAGCCTTTTCTAGATTTTTCGAAATTCTATTCTTCAGGGAGTGAAAATGAAATATGTTTTTACTTTTTGTTTTGTCAAGGGCTTTTAATAATAGTTATGTAACAAGCAATTTCAAGAATTTTCGAAATTTGACCCTTATGGGGGTTAAGTGTGTGTTTTTATATAATATATCTTTAACAAATGGAGAATTTAAGGCGATTCGATAGCCAATTGCTTTCAAAAATAATTATATAAAAATCAACTTTCGTATTTTCCGAAAATCTACCCTTAAGTAGGAAAAAAGGAGTAAAATATATTTTTTCTGCGACTCTGGTAAGAACCGTCGACCAAAAACTTTTATCTTAGTCATCAGAGACAGTTTTGGAGGCTGTCACAGAAATAATATAATTGTGCACTTTTTTTTCACAAACAATACTTCTCGAAGGGCTGTTTAGTAATGTGCAGAATGCTCATACGTAGGCCGTCTGGTTCACACAAAAAAATAGCAAAAAAAAAACAAAAAGCAGTATCTTCCAAATTATCGCAGATAAAGCAAAATTGCAACTAAAAAATGTAGGGCAGATTTTTAGCTAAAAAAAGGTATTCGTGTTTTCTCCTGTAGTTCTCATATTTCTTGCAATTACTGACTAGAAAAAAAAACAGTTTTTTGAGGTTATGTTAAATTATGTAGCCACGTATGGTTATGGTAAAATTTGTCCGCGTACATGTTAATAAATTCAAGAATTTTTCTCTAGGTCAGAAAAGAAGGGAGAGCAAAATCAATGATGACTTTAAATTAATTTATCTCGAAAACTATGACATTTCCGAAAAAAATCATTATAACCTTTTTTTAGGTATATTTTTTTAGTAAAACAGTTTTGTTCTATCTATATTTTGGAAGATATTGGACAAAAACCGTTTTTTCCTTTTCGTCTTTTTTTGTGAACCAGGCAGCTTCGGTGACAGCCCCTCAAAAGGTATCATTTGCAAAAAAAAATAATCCAGCTTAATATTTTGCACGTCCCCAGCGCCCTGATTACTGACCTGTTTAAAGGGAGGCATTAAACAGTTTGGGGTTTGCTAACGTCACTTTATTATTTGGTTACATCTATTGACAGCCATGACATGTAGTATTTTAGACTTAGTGTTTAAAAAACCTGTAAAATGTTCCGAAAATGATTTTTATTTATGCAACTGTGGGAGTATAAAATAATTAAGTTATTACGTTTCACAGATAATTTCTATAGTAATACTACCCTTACCCTTCTATTCATGAATAATGCTATCCAGTCAGGGTAGGCGCGTCTGGGCTAATGATTGTAATAAAAAAAAATTGTATATATTCATTTAGTTAAAATAAGTTTTGAAAACTTCTCTGACGTTGATAACAGTGTTTAAGAAGCTAACACAAAATATTTAGAAACTATTAAACGAAAATTTTCTAAATTTTGTTCGTGGTGTAGTATCACCCCGTATAATATGTCATTGCAATATATTGATATTGTTTAATATGTACAAGCGGAATGAGAACGCTGACTAAGCATCATGGCTAAAAGTGTATGCACTAGTTCTAGTCCGTAGGACAGAAACTAACGACAGATATACGAAAGTGGTAGTTAGTCCAAGGGGCGGACCTTGTCGGTCCTGCCCTTGGCTGTATTGTAATGTATACTGGTAACTGTGTAAATAGAAGTGTTTAATAATCAACGAGTTTCCTTATACATCAACCTAGAACTAAGAGTATAAGATTGATCGACCCTAATGCCTCACACTCTACATGGCGATCCTGCACTAAAAGATCCTGTATTAAAAGTTCCTGCCCTAGAAGCTCAGAAGATCCTGCCTAAAAGATCGTGCATTAAAAGACTGAATGGCACTGTATGGAATTAACAAAATAACACGACAAGAATATTATGGCATAACAGTAGAGACCAGTGGAAATTGGAAATAATATATGATGGACAATAAGCTGATAATAAACCAGGCCAGAATATGTAAATTTCAAAACTACAGCGAATTGGATGATGTTAATGACCAGATGGACCAGAAAGATTTTTTTTTAGGGTTTTATTTTAGGGTCAAGAGAGACAAAAAATTAGATATGGAAATTGGGTATAAATGAAATTTTGATATAAAGGACTTAAATCTGAAGTATAATAAATATGTAAACATACCAAATTCCAGGAACCAAAATTCTTAAAAGGAGTGTAGGCTTAAGGTACTAGAATTATAATCAGGCAATAGGTTAAAATAATTAAAATAAGGGTGTTTTTTTATCGACATTTTCTATTATCATTAGGTATAAAATTGTAGATAAGTATATATTATTGCGTAAACAGATATTGACGGATATTTGGTCAGAATATTGACGGATATTTTATATCAGGTACCAATTTATTAGAAATATTAAAAATTACTTAACAAATTTAATCTTTGACTTAAAAACTAATGCAATTTAATAATAATTTAATTTTATCTTTTATCTCTCTAATAATAAGGATTCAAGTTAAAATAATATTACTATAATATGATAAATAAAAAAATGGACTAACTCGTAGTGGACATCAGATGTTGATTAACGTAGATATTGATTCTAAAGTGCAATAGATATTTATATTAAAGTTCAGCAGCGTTATGCGAAGACGGTTGTGCTGAGGTTTTTGCTGTTTATGAAAGTTTTCTTTTGTCTAAGATAATGTTATTTTACGTATCAATTATAATAATTGATTTTTTTAATCAAGTATATTGAAAAATAAATCATTAATATTTTTGCAATCTCTCCGCAATTAAAACAATTTATTAAAAATCAGTTTCTAAAATTTTTGAAATGTTTTCCTTAATTGAGGCAAATGTTTACATAAATTTTAAAGTAGGTTTTAAGATTCTATTGCGAATTGATTCCAATACAATCATTTAACGTGATTTCTTTCCACCCATATGGACGTAAAATTTGAGAAATAATAATTTATTTTTCTGCAATATCTTAGTAAATAAATAAGACTTAAGGCAATTATTTCGAAGTTCTACCCTAAAGGGGTTAAAATTGATTTTTTCGATAAAGAACTATATTTGCGAAAATTAGACCATTAAAATCAAGTTGACAAATTTGTGAGTACAAAGTTTAGGAGAATATTGCTTTTATTAACATAACATTTACATTTTATAAATATTTGGTTACATTTAAGTTTGTAATTATATTTTAATGTATATCTAAAAATTAAACTAATGCTCGAACGGCACAAAAACCTTCCACGAATTAAATTAAACACTGTGAATTATATAACAGAGTTGGTAAAATACACTTAGTGCCAAATTTTACCAAAAACGTAAAATAAAATAATTTAGTGAACTAGCGTTTGTTTGACTTATAATGCATGGTTTTGTGTTTAATGAGTGGTTGATAGAAATATGAGGCATAGATTTGTACAGTTTCCTTGACTCTTGCTTAAAATTTTTAATACGAGTATCTAACCAAAATTATATAAATTACACAGTAAATTTTTGAAACAATGACGCACCTAGAATTACATTTTAGCTGTTATTCTATAACTATACCGCGAAATAGCTGCTAGAGTGTGTTATAACAAAAATGGCAATTATCTTAACAACGTCCAGTCCAGTCATAAATTGTCTTATAACTTCGATAATAAAATTTGTTTTATAAATCAAATAACAACCTGGTTCTATTTTAGTATTTTTGCAGCTAATAAGTAGAGTGGTGATTTTTTTTATTTTGTTTGAGACTAAAATAATTACTGGTTTACTAATGTCTCTTTGAGGTTGCCTTTCTAAAATATCAGATGAAATATGTTTTTAATACTAACATTGCATAATTAAATAAAAATCAAAGTATAAACTTTAATGAAATTTCAGGATAGGTAAATAATTTAAATAATTTTCTTCCATGTGTTGCAATAGTGAGTTTATTGACTTTATGTTATTATAAACAAGCGATGGCGCGATCTAGTAAATTACGCTGACAATGAAATTCGTCGCATAGTACGACCAAATTGGAACATCGTAATTGCAACAAAATTAATAAGATATGCTTATTCATTGTTATTTGCGAATATTGATTTATAAAAATACACAAATATTAAATGTAGGTAACCCTAAGATTCTAATAGGCACTTAGAGTTCGATGCATATTATGTAATATGCAGAATCAGATTTGGTCATTTTAAGATTATGATTATTTTGAGCTTCGAACAATAATGCAACAATATCCTTGGTAACGATATCTAGTATAAATTACCGATATTTATAATTATATATAGGGTATTATTTTTTTAAGAGGTTTATAGTAATAGTAAATTTTACAGGTACAACAAAGTTATATATATCATATTTTTAGTTGAATCTTATCATAGTCTCTGATAAACTTAATTTTATGCGTTAAACCAAAAAGAAAAAAAATTATTATCTCTCTCATAACGAAAACTTATTTTACCAAAATTCGCGAAAATTTAGACAGTAGCAGCGCAGCATATATGTCACTTCTACCCTGGTAAGGTTAGAAAAAAAAGGCCAATAAAACATAAAACTCCGATCATTAATGATGATATTTCCTAGAACAAATATTGCCATAGCTATAATCGATGGCTGATGATCACAAGGGTTTTATTGTTAGGGATGGTTATGAATATGAGAAAGTTTGGAGAAGGTATGAGTACATAAAAATGGAATGTGCGACAGTGAATATTATACTTAATTTGTCAGGAATCTTACAGGAACGGTCTGATCAACCGCAAATGTATGACAGTCCTGAGCGCGTATATTATTAGCTAGTCTGCATAGAGAGTAATATGATAAAAGAAATAAGGGCACTTCTAATTCATTAATGGTAAATTGGGCGTTAGCGCCATTATCTAAGCTATGGCTGATGGAAAGAAGTGTTACCTAAAACGAGAAATAATATTAAAAATAGTGCATAGGGTACCCATAATACATAATGTAAATTCACAAATATATTTCTACCAGAATCACCGATCAGCGTATGACTTAGGTACGTCGCTGAGGTAACTGGAAAAAGGAAATAATATGTAGAAAAAAAATTAAATTCCGGAATAATCGTATATTATCAAAAATGTCGACATTGTGATATTGAAAAAAAAAGCATGCAAAATATGAAAAACATAAAGTAGAAAAATGGATAAAGGAAGTATGGTATAACGTATGAAGTGAATTTATTAAAAATCGTTGGAGAAAGAAATTAAAATGCGCTAAATAAGATTTTTTAAAAAAAAACTACTTATGACGCAATAAAAATGAACATCTGATGGTCCCAATACAATAATACATAATAGTTTGAGTTTGAACAATATATATAGTACTTCAAGCTCCCCAGTTACAACTTTCATACGTAACTTTATGTATTCAAATTCAAATATTTTTATTTATCGTTTAGATATGTATACAAGCAAAACAATTAATATTATATTAAGTTAATGTACATTTAAATGCTCTTATCAATATTAAAAATGTATTAACTGATGAATAAGGACTGCGGGGAACAGAAGGAAGCATATATATTTTCTATAAAAAAAATATATTTGGAAAAAACTGTAAAACTCTTAATATTGGATGCATATTGTTCAATAACACTAAAATAGTGCTACATTGTACTCTTGATTGTTGTAACTCGTTATCAGCAATAAATATATTATTAATCAAAAGGTCCATATTGCTTTGCTTAAGATGTATTCAAAACATTAGTTTAATAATTACAATTTTTGTATATAATTAATATGTCGTTGGCAAGTAAATAGTTTTTGAATTTAAATATATTTCCATGTCAATACCTGTTCAGCTTGTAGAGTTAATCAATTATTATAAATTTAAAAATACCTAATACATTTTTCTTAATTAGAATAAAATTATACATACATTTTGTATTATATTGAGCGAGATATTGAGCGTATATATATAAACATATAATGCGTACACCCGATCATACGTACTAAATCTGAATGTGTTATGAATATGTTGATGTACAGGATGTTGATTATTTAATTTAATATTATTTTATTTTATTTGTTCATTTTTATATTTTATTGATTGGTTGACGGAACTATTCAATGAGCACTTTTAATATATACCTATCTAAAAACAAATATTTCAATTATGCAATTACTTAACTTATTCACACAGCAGTGTCTTTCACAAGTGGCCATAGTGAAAGCCATTAGCTAGGATGCAAATTGAATGAGTTCAGTCAATAGTTAACAATTAGTTAGTTAGTTCTTTATTTAGTATACATCATTATACATGCTACAGATTACATTTTTTTTTCATTACAGATTACATTTTAAGAATATATATACACATACATACTAACACATACATAAATACATACACATATTTTTCAGACAATCATAACCATGAATAATTTTTTTATTTGGTTACTTATTACAGATTTTAAATTTTTATAAGGACTTTTGTTTATATACTTATTGTCATTTAATCGGGTTACTTTACAGTAGTATTTACATTGTTGTTGATATAAGAATAATTCAGCAGATAGCTGAATCATTCTTCTAAAAAAGGGGAAGGTGTAGTATCACCCCGTATAATATGTCATTGCAATATATTGATATTGTTTAATATGTACAAGCGGAATGAGAACGCTGACTAAGCATCATGGCTAAAAGTGTATGCACTAGTTCTAGTCCGTAGGACAGAAACTAACGACAGATATACGAAAGTGGTAGTTAGTCCAAGGGGCGGACCTTGTCGGTCCTGCCCTTGGCTGTATTGTAATGTATACTGGTAACTGTGTAAATAGAAGTGTTTAATAATCAACGAGTTTCCTTATACATCAACCTAGAACTAAGAGTATAAGATTGATCGACCCTAATGCCTCACACTCTACAGTGGGTTTGTAATACCTATACCAATTTAGTCCTCTCACATGATTGCTTTTTATGATCAATTTAAATAATATGTACTTTCTAGAACAAATAAGTTAAAATTATATTATATGGCATCTTTAGTTATGTTTTGAGACCTTTATTTTTATAGGTGTTTAAATGTCTAAAGAATGATGATTTCGACACCAATTATCAAATTGTTGCCTACATTAACTTATTTCTAATAATTAATTTTTAGACTGAAAACTTGGTTACTCAGTCGATGAGAGAGTTTGTATATTTTGATATTTTATTTCAAATACAGAGTTATTAATATTTTTTAAGCGAAAATCGCAATTAGTTTATCCCGGTATAAAACCACCTAAGTAAAAAATGTTTGATGTATAAAAAAATGTCTCCACAAAAATTGATATCAGTTATCAGATATAGTTTATATAGATATTTTATTTTTGTTTAAATTTAATCTGACACTTAACACTTCCTAGTCAAGAACACGAGCAGTTTGGTCAACTTTAACACTAGTTAAAGTAACAGATTGAGCTTCCACTTCTTCTCGAATATTAACTGGGGAATAAAGACCAAGAATGTTACAAAGTTACCCATAAAGAGGAAATGGTAGGTTAGGTTGTAACTTTTGCTCACTTTCCTGCGAGTTGTAATTAATACCTGATTACCACTACACATATATAAAAATATGCTTATCAAGGCAATTCCTAAAAAGTTGATTGGTTTACTTTTTCCCTACAGACAACACCTTGCGATAGCACTTAGCAGCAAGAGGAAAAGTTGCTCTTAATATTTGTGCAAAAATTAAATTTTTAACCTTATCACTGTACTGCCCGCTCTTATTTGTCATAGCCAGCATATCAGAGTAAACATGCAATACTAGATAAATATATTTAATGTTATATACGCAATTCTGAAGTTGACTTCTCTGCTTCTTGCCACTAACCGCTTGTATCTTAGATAAAGCCTTATACTAGGAATATTACAAACCTGTATTAAAAATTCAATTTTTAAATTAATTTTTCTTCCATACATTAAATCATGCAGTTAAATGATTTACAGTTTTTATTTAGTTTATATCATTAAGGAATTTATATGTGTACTCTAGTTTGTCATATTTTTTTAAAGATCAAAGATTTAGTTCCAACCATAAAACATAATCATCATACTAGAGCAAATCAAAATGAGAATTTAGAACAACCTCTGCCACATAATTATCCGTCTCAAAAATGTTTAATTTATTTACTACTGAAAATGTACAATATCTCTTACCTCTTGATATATGCGAGTCTAAGTAAAAAATCATTTAAAAAGGAATTCAAATAATTTATTTTAAGAGTGCAAATCCACGCTATAAAATTTCTCGTGTTCATTTTTCGAACTCAAACCTCAAGCGCCACTCTGTAGATGATGCATCAATGTCGGAATCCGATTATTTTTTAATTTTTTCCAAAATAGGCCATATAAATAAATTAACACGTTAAATATTTAATTTTATAACATATTTATGTACAAACATTACATAAAATCTATCGAATACTATGCAAATAAGTAGTTTCACTTTTAACGGAAAAATTCAAATATTTCAGAAAACACTTAACAGTGACGCAACGTTGTGGTATCCCCTCCATCCCAAGCAAATAACTTTAGGAGTTTTACATTCCTTTGATAGAAAATTCAAAATATTGCACATGGCATGTATTTCTTGCCTCGTTGATATATCTATCTTTGTTGCGAAATGAAATAAAACGACAGAGTGCTGTTAAAGAATACCTCTTTTACAGTCTATAATAAATATGATCTCCCCTATTGACTGTTTTTTTATCAGCTAGCCGAAGTAATAATTGCAAGGCCTTTCGACTTTCGGTGTTTGCCGATAAAAACCAGTTTTTTTAATATCTAAATACCCGGAATATTGGTTCCCTTATATTTTTATGATAGCTTGAGTCTTGGGTTGAGAATTTCCTGTTTGTTTATTAAAGGTGTGTTTTAAAATAACTAGTACTTGTATTTTTAAAACGTCGACGTTTAGTTTAGAACTTCTCACTCTTGTGACTGTGTCTAAGCTTTCTAGATATTTGTTTATGAATTCCTGTGGTACCTGTGTAATTAGGATATGTGTAATGAGTGTAAAGGGCGTAAAAATACGAGAGCAGCAAGACCTCGGCGGGCGCCGAACTGCAAAAAATTTTGCAGTGAGAATCCTGGGAAAATGCAGAATAAGGTAAGTTCAAATAATATAACTATAGGTGCTCGATTTTGAGACCCTTCATGAATTTGAAGAATTTGAAATGGACAATTACTGATTACAGTACATTATATTAAAAATATCAACATATTTCTTACGTTTGGGACTACTTATATAAACTTTTATCTGTATGTCCATGCTATAGTAATTTTTTAGAAGGTACATGGTGGATGTATTTCTGAAGTACATATCTTTTGTTTGAAACTTAAAATAGCCCAACTTTGAAGGAGGAAGACTATTTTGTTTTCAAACAATGATGAAAATAAATAAAACTAATAAATGTGTTTTTTATAGGTACCTAGGCAACACGATTCTTTTAGAATTTTCTGGTTCATTTTTATTTCATAGTCATATTTTTATACATGACCTACGGTTTTTATATTTGTAAAATTTAAATATGTTTTGTAATATTAATTTAATTAAATTAAAACCTTCAGGGGTATAGTAATTCGGTTGGTATAAAAACTTATTTCTTGTTGGTCATATAATTGTAGTAGAAATTAAAAGCTCATAAAATTAGACACTTTTTATGCAACACTAATACTCTCATAGTGGTAGTCCCGTAATGCTGGCTGATGCAATTTAACTCACCGGATCCATGACAATCTGTGTAAGAATAAAGCTTTTAGTTATCAGTATTATATTGATCCTTTTTATGTGACTTACTCTTAGAAAGTTTTGCTGTTTGCAGACAGTAGCAGCAACAGTAAGCAAGTTTTTATCGGTACCTAATTTACTAAGGCATTGCTTGCTAGTGAGAAAATAATTCTTGCGCATGGCTATGCTTATGTAACATATTAAATATCTTAGTCTTGTATCTACAAACAAATAAAAATTGACCTTTTATATATTTTCAATCTTGACCAAAAATGTACATACAGATTCCTGAATCGCTGGAAAAGTAAGAAAAAATTGGGGATATTAGTTTTCATTTCTCTGGTCATCTTGAAATTTTAAATGTTAATAAAGTAATTTGTATATATGTATATATATAATAGTCAGTCAGTCAGAAGAGTCCCATTTGAAAAATATAATTTATAGTAATATCTTGTAAAATTTTGTTTTTTTACAAGCTTGGTAATTTATGTAATTTTTTTTAACAAGCATTTGACCCTCCCACACTAATAATATAACAGACTTAATATTTGGACAGCACATATTTAAGATTTTCCCATAAGAGACAATGTTTTAGAGAGAGAGGGATAACCTTGATTTCCTCAAATTTTAAATACTTTTAATGTATGAGTGCATTACATCGTTGGATTTTGGAATGCAAAGGTTTGTTACAAAACAAATTAAAAAATCCAGGTGTGTATTTAAAAGTTGATGATGGCCCCTCATTTACGAAACATCAGATTCAAAATATGACAGCACCATAAAATGTTAGACAAAAAAATGCTTTGGCAATATGTTTATAAATGTTTTAAAATTTTAGGATTAAAAAAGTTACTGCATAATTTTAAAAATGCAATATTTTATTCGTTTCTAAATATCTCAAGAACATAATGGCTAGAATTCGCCTGCAGGTGCTATTAGGCCTGTAACGAAATTGTCTAAAACTTTCTATATTTAACCATTTTTCTATCTCTTGCAATAAGCGAAATCTGTTTTGTGATGTTACATCCTCTCCAAATATGAAAATACAAATTTTCGGAAGTCAAAATCTCAAAAACAAGTAAAGATACTATATACAAATAGCTAGAATCTGGGACAAAATACTTCGTTTTATACCAATATGTATATTTAAAAATATTTCTAAAATGTAACAAAAATAAGTAAAGTAAATAAGCATCCAAATATGTATTCCTGTTTTTTTTAACTGGCCTGTTTTTTTAATAAAGAATTGTTTCTAGTTCAAAATTCCAGGTATTACTTGTATTACTCTGTATTGTCATATTTCTTATCAACTTGAACGAAATTGTGCCATCCAGAACTGGTATTTTATTTGTTAAGGCAGTGTGCAAGTCAACAAATATCACAGGAATAAATACATGTTTATTATTAAATCCATTTTTTGAAAAAAAAAGTATACATGGTAAGAAATCTAGCCTACAACACAACTGCCTAAGTTTTACACAAATTCAATAAAAATTGAATAATCATTTTAGACAGAAATATTAAAATATGTAATATTGTTAATTGCTTCTTTTTAACATTATACATACACTATATAGGTTCAGATGCTAACATCGATGGTAATTTTCTTTAAATATAATACCATTTTTTTATTACATGCTTAGTTTTTTAAGGTCTCTTCGAAGGTCTTTCTTCATCCGCTTTTAGTCTAAATAGAAGAAAGAGTTTTTCTGATAAAAAAAAATCGATAAATTCACCTTTACCAACAAGTTTCTTCATACAGAATTCTCTTACGAGACCACACGGACGACCATATAAAACTGAGGTAGGAGTGCATAATTCCTGCTCTTCTAAATCTCAATCGAAATGGGAAAAC